>JAULAV010001876.1:0-25016 GCA_030789695.1 Scilla litardierei | reverse complement strand
CTCTGCTCTCTCTCTCTCTCTCTCTCTCTCTCTCTCTCTCTCTCTCTCTCTCCCCTCCAACGGCTCCAAAAGTGTGGCAAACTCCTACAGGGCTCCAGCAATGAGCTCACGGGTATATCGGATGTGTCCATATCCAAGTGGAGTCCCAAATCACTCCAAAATCCCTGAAAACTCACAAAAACTACGAAACTCGAATATATCGTCAGAAATGCGATATCGTAGTAAAATGTGGGATTTGGATGCGAAAATGGCATGGGATGCAATGAAATGATGATATGAAAATAGTGGAAAATATGGACACATCAAAATTTCCTGCTAGGCGAGCATGTGAAGATATGCACCGACCATAAGAGTCTGAAGTATGTGTTCACTTAGAATGAGCTTAATATGAGGCAGCGTCGATGGTTGGAATTAATGGCCGAATATGACGTCGATCTGCAATACCATCCTGGGAAGGTGAATGTGTTGCCTAATGCTCTTAACTGATTACCCGCTGTGATGAGGCTAACTTCTCAGCCGCAACTTTGATGGGCAATCCGACGGATGGGAATAGAAGTTGTACTTCCAAGAGAGGAAACTGTTATGATGGGACTGTAGGTTCAGTCTAATTTGGTGAACATGATCAAGGAGGCCCAGTCAGGGAATGCTAAGTTGAAGAGGATTCGAGAGCGGGTAGAGCCTGGACTTCGATCCGATTTCCGTGTTCATGCTGATGGATAGCTAAGGTTTGGAAGCCGGGTTTGTGTGCCAAGTGGCGAGATTCGGGAAGAGTTATTGAAGGATGCACATAGTTCCTCATACTCTATCCATCCTAGAGGAACCAAGATGTACCGTGATCTGAAGCAATATTATTGGTGGTCTGGAATGAAGAAGAGTGTAGCCAAGAGTGTGGTGTCCTGCTTGGTTTGCCAGCGGGTGAAGGCTGAACACCAGAGAACTGCAGGATTGTTGCAGCCTCTCCCTATTCCTGAATGGAAGTGAAAACATGTGACCATGGACTTTGTGACTGGTCTACCTTGGACACCTAGATGTAATGATGCGATTTGGGTCATCATTGACCGATTGACCAAGTCGGCACATTTTATTCTGTTCCGAGTTGGACAGTCCATAGAGATTCTGTCTAAGAGGTACATGGAGGAGATTGTGAGACTGCATGGAGTCCCTAAGAGTATAGTATCCGACAGGGATAGCAGATTCACCTCACACTTCTGGAAGAGTTTACAGGCTAGTCTGGGGATGCGTCTGAATTTCAGTACGGCGTATCATCCTCAGACTGATGGACAGTATGAAAGGACCATTCAGATTCTTAAAGATATGTTGCAGGCATGTATGCTTGACTTCAAGGGTTCGTGGGAGGACCATCTGCATCTGGTTGAGTTTGCATACAATAAAAGTTACCAAGCAAGTATTGGTATGGCTCCCTTCACAGCTCTGTATAGAAGGCAATGTAGGTCTCCTTTAAGCTGGGATGATATTGGGGACAAAGAGTTTTTGGGACCAGACTTGGTGGCGGCGACAACAGATGTAGTGCGAATAGTTAGGAAAAATATGTGCATCGCACAAGACCGATATAAGCACTGGGCTGACACAAAGCGCTGACCTTTGGAATTTCAGCCAGGGGATTATGTGTTCCTAAAAATCTCACTGGTTCATGGAACTATCTGATTTGGCAAGCGTGGGAAGCTGACTCCTAGATACATTGGTCCGTTCAATATCTCTGCCAAGGTCAGTGAAGTTGCATATCGGATAGTGTTGCCGCCGTCACTCGAAGGTGTGCATAATGTTTTTCATGTGCTCAGCTCAGAGGATATGTAGGAGATCCCAATCATGTTGTAGATTTCTCAGAGATAGAAGTACGACCGGATCTCACCTATGAGCAGCAGCCAGTGGCTATTTTGGACCGGAGAAAGAAAACGTTGAAGAAGAAGACCATTGACTTAGTGCGAGTCATGTGGCAATGAGAGTCTTCGGGGGAGTCAACTTGGGAGCGAGAAGATGAGATGCATGAGAAGTACACATACCTGTTTGAACAATAACTGTTGTATCTTATATTTTCTGCAGTTGTGGATTGCTGTATGTAAATATCTACTCTCCTAATTTTGTTAAATTCCGAGGACGGAAATTTTTTCTAATGAGTGTAGGGTGTAATAACCCTAGTGTGTAAATACAAGTAGCCATTAAGTTAGCCCTGGTTCTTTGTACATGCGCATGCCAGTTTACTAGAATGGAGAGATTTGCACTTATGCCTCTAAATTTGTCATTTATACCCATAATAATAACCATTAGCTTGTAATTTTTTTTAATTAAAACCCCATGAGGAATGGCAACCATATAATTAAGAGACCAAGTTTAGGGGCTTTTAGTGAGGGGCAATATACAATGGCAAACTTGTTAATAAAACACAAAAATGAAGGGCAATTATGAAGTGATGGGGAGCCATGGCAAACTTTTAAATAATGAGAGTATTAGGAGATACCTCTCAATTAATTTTAAAAAAACAAAAACCCCCCAACCTTCTACACACTTCTCTCCCTTTCTTTTTCTTTCTTCTTTCATTTGTCATCTTCTCCTTCTTCTTGTGGGGTTGGACGAAATTTCTTGGGCAAAAAAAAGAGAAGGGAGAGAGGAAAGAGATGAAGACGAGGAGGAGGAGGAGGAGAAATAGGAGGCCAAGCAAGGAGAAGACACCCATTCAAGCCATATAAGCTCCTTTGAATCTCTAAATAGGTAGGATCTCTCCAACTCACCCTCAAATTGTAGATGATGGGAAAAGAAATGCTTGCATGTTTAAGTTTTCTTTTTGAAATTGCGAAGAGTGTTGTAGCTATAGGTTGCATGTTGCATGCTTGAATATTCCCTTGAAGTGATGATGGGATTAGCCCAAGTTCATGTTTTTAGTAGTTAGTAATGAAGAAAGATGATAGTTGTGAATGAAAGTTGTCATTTTTAAATTGTATGTTCATGAAAAATGCTATCTTTCATAACAAGTTCTCAACTTGCTAAAAGATTTCATTTTTGCTAAGAAAAAATTACATTTTTAATGAAAAGCTAGTCTAAATAAGCCCTCTCATGGAATCCTACATCAAAACCCCATGGTTGTACTCAAGTTTCCATTTTGTAAAGAATTTACCCACTCATTTTCACACAAAAAAATCTCATTTGCTTAACATGCCTTCAAAAATATTTCTCATTTTCATTAAAAAGACCATTTTCCAAAGAGGTTTTTTTTAAAAGTTTAAAATTCCTTCACCACACACTAAGAACTTCATATAAATGAGCTTAGAAAGAAATCCTACAAGGTTTACCAAGTTTATTCTCCCAAAATTTAAACCTTAGTGTCAAACCCCTCTTTTTTGTTGAATCCTAATGTAAGTTTTTTTTTGAAAACAAAAAAGAAGAAAGTGGGTTAAGAGAATTCTTTTTACAGCTAAAGCATCTTCCATTAGGATCCTATTACGACCTGAAGGCCGTGATAGTCCGACCTTCCGTCCTAACCCGCCAAAATACCACGCTAGCTCGCCCCTCCCACCTGAATGGGTGGCTAACCCAGCGATGGGGCGATCCACGTACGAACTTCAGGGGCCCGCAGGGCGCCTGTCGATCCTAGAGCCCGACACGATAGGGAGAAGGGCGCACCCCGCCCGGACCGCTGATGGGGGCGCTCTCCTACACGACCCCAGCAGGATGCGCATCCGTCCCCCCAGTTCCCCAGGATCAGCGCGCAAATGTGCGTCCGGACCATTCAGCCTCAGTCCCGGCCGGCCCGATGACCTGTCACGGGCCCTGCCCCTGGGAAGCACTCCGACGATTCCTTGGCACATCGGACATGACAAATAACCTAGTACAAGGACGCTACTGACACTTACGCCGCCCGACCATCTGACAAATCACCCCCTGGCCGTTGCGCCGTCTGACACTTAATGCTTTCGGCCCTGACACCCTGACAAAAGCGCCCCTGGCCGTTGCACCGTCTGACAAAAGCATGGCTGACACTCCTGTTCCTGACATCCTCGTCCGAAGCTTCCGCTGACAGTAGGGCCAACTCAGCACACCGAGTCAGCATGCCAGGTCAGCCCGCCTCCAGTCAGGTATAAATACCCCTTCGCTTCCAACGGTAAGGGGGTTGGCTAATTTACTCTCTGTCTTATCACTCACACACAAGGGCAAAGGTCGTCCATATCTTTGTTCTTCCACTCATAGCTCGTCACGTACGGTCGACTCACCCTCAGTCCGACCTGCGTGCCTAGCGCCTGCTTTAAGTCCTATTACTGACTTAGGCATCGGAGAGGCTAAGGGTTGGACCCCAACCCGGCCTTTCTGACGAGTTGCTCCTTGCGCAGGTTAGCTCGTCACCACCGGTCATCCTCGCCCTCGCCCCAGGCAGTTCGGCCCTTCCACCACATCCTACCGGATTCGATGCTGTGGTCAGCTTCTGCAACGGGTTTAGCCTCATCTCCCCACTAATCACCTGTCAAATTACCTACCCTAATCCCATTATTAGCATAACCATCATGCCCTTGGTTCCCCTTAATACAAATTCATTGTATGCGAGTTCTACCCCGTAACAATTGGCGCCGTCTGTGGGAACGAAGGGTCACACCCATGTCAGATCCCATATCAATCAACCGAAATCCTGACCACGGCAAGGATCCCGTTGACCAAGAATCGCACTCTCATCCCATGACTCCTGTGACTAATCCACCCCCTTGATGGAGGCCGAGACAGTCCAGGCCTCGGCTCATGCGGTACAGCAGAGCTTCGAAGCTTTCACTAAGATGATGGATGGCTTCACTGCAGCCAGGACCGAAGCGCCCCCCGGCCCCTCAGAGCCCCCGAACGTGAGGCGAAACCTCCACCCTCAGTTCAGCAAAGAAGTAGGGGACAAAGGGATCGTCGAGGAGATACCGGCCCAACAGAAGCTCTTGGAGGAAGAAATGGAGATCACGCGGCTGTGAAGGCTCCAAGAGGAAGCCGCCGCCGCACAGAGGCATCAGGATGAAGCGACCGAGGCCGCCCGGTGAGCCCTCCTTGACAAAGAGACTACCTGACGCCAGCTCCGCATCATTATCGCGGAATGCGAAAGGCTCCAGAGGGAGTATGAGGAGAACCGGGAGATCCCGGAGGAGTCGACGACGGGCCGGCGACGCATGAACGAGCGCAGCCCACCGCTCACCAGGTCCCCACCTCGGGGGTGAAGTCTGCCTCGTCAGAGTCTCTCCCCAAATCGTCTGGGCGAGGAAGCCGTTCGTCAACAACTCCGCTTCCTCGCCGCAGAGCGCGAAAGGCTCCTAAGTGAGAATCAAGAGCAGTGAAAGATCCCAGAGGCTACGGTTGTGGGCCGGCTATACTGGAATGACCGTAGCCTGCCTCCCTTCGAATCCCCAACACATAGAAGGAGTCCTCCTCGGGGACCGCTTCGCCATTCCACGGGGCATGATGACCGTCGGCAGCCGAGGTGGGACCGAAGCCGAACCCCAGAATGGCAGAGAGGGTGCACGCCGGAGCGCACCCGCCCATCCTGAGGAGACCACGCCGTTGGCATGGTGGATCACGTCGGCCTCGAGACCCACAAGGTTCAAGCCCCCCCCCCCCCCCCCCCCCCCCCCCCCGCTAGCCACCTACAACGGAAGAGGCGACCCCCTCTCGCATGTGCAACAATACCGGGGGGCGAGGGAGGCGCAGGATGTGGATGACGCATTCCTGTGCCGACTTTTCTCACAGAGCCTGTGGGACACAGCACTGGAGTGGTACTACGGCTTGCCCGCAAGATCCATCGAGAGCTTCGGTGAGTTGTCCCACAGGTTCTGCCAGGAGTTCCGGGCCGGGTGCATAAAGAAGAAGCCTTTGGACTACCTCAGCACGATAGTCCAAGGGGAAGGAGAGACGACTGGGAAATACCTGCGCTGCTTCCAGGATGAGAGGTGGGTGGTGGTGGCCTGCAGCGACGAAGTGCTCATGCTAGCCTTTAAGACGGGGATGTGGAATCGGAGCCTCCACAAATCCCTGCTCCGAGATCCACTGATCGACTACGACTCACTGATCGCTCAGGCGGAAAGGTATGCACTGAGCGAGGAGATTCTCGGCGTTAAGAAACCAGTCGCCCCGACGAGATCGTCCCAAGGCGAGCCTCGGCCCTATCCCAGGCCGAGGCAAGAAGACGGTCCCCGGGGCCACGACCAGCCGATTCAACCAAGGCGCGACCCCGCGGGACATCACCCGCAAGACCGCCCAGGCCCGGCGAGAGAGTTTGTTCCCACCCGAGAGCCCGCCCGAGCGATCCTGAGGCTAGAAGGACCTCTGCGAGCCAAGTACACACAGCTTAACGCCCCAATGATAGAGGTATTGGCCGCGGCGGCGAGGGCCGGATTGCTACCGGACCCACCCAGGGAAATGAAGTCCGACCCAGTGAAGCGAGATCTCTGTAAGTATTGTTGGTATCACGGGATCACGGTCATGATACTGACAATTGCTACACCCTCAAGAGGGAGATCGAGCGATTGATCCAGGTGGGACACCTGGGAGGCTTCGTGGACGGCAGAAGGCCGACCCAGGAGGAGAGGGCCCCGCGAGGAGTGCGGAGGCCAGACCCACCACCGGACAACGGGCGGGAGGTGCCCCGCCCTCCCAGGGCGGTCATGCGCATAGACGTGATATACGGAGGACCGTCCTGGGGGGAGCGTCGTCGTCAGGCAAAAAGTCATACGCCCAACAGGTGATGGCGGCCAGCCTCGGCGGTGAGTCGAAGCATAGGAGGGTGGCTCAACCCCCCATTACTTTCACCGATGAGGATCTGGAAGGAGTCGAGCCATCGCACGACGACGCCATCGTCATCGAGGCTCAGATCAGGATGGCCATCATCGGCCGCCTCCTGATCGACACGGGGAGCTCCTTCGACATCTTGTTTATGTCAACGGTTGAGAAGATGGTGTTGGATCTGGATCGTAGCCTAGAGGGGGGTGAATAGGCTAATAAAAATGTTCGTGCAACCCACGAACAATCCCACGCAGTTATAGGCACAGACAGGGCAATAAAATAACAATCACAGAATACGCACAGATATACCCTGGTTCGGTCGTCCCCACGACCTACTCCAGCCCCCGAAAGCAAATACTAGATAGATATGTAAACCTGTACATCTACAATGAGTCAAGACCCCAAATCTACTCTCACCTAGCTCGTACACACACCACGTGCTCTACACTATCAATCTAGTCAGATGCTCTCCCTCCGTGATGACTCCCAAAGTCGTCAGGTCCCCAAAAAGTAACACAAAAGGTAAAGTTTCCCCTACGAGGATCTAACACAATAACTACACAAAATAATAATAAATAGAGTTTAGGAATCTCAGTTTGTGTAGCGGCGATGTCCTCGTCAGTCAGCACGGGCCAGATCTGAATCTGACGTGATGTCGTAGTCTCATTTCACAACTCAAGTTGTGACTCCTCGCTTCTCTAGGCAACTTGCGACTTTGGCGATTGGGTACGTGTAACTTGCAGCCTGGTTATGCACAAGGGATCTTGTGCTCTTCTACAAGTCACGGGTCTTCACAAATTCATGGCTTTAATAGTATAGCTTTTCTTTCCAAAATCATGAGGATTTCGGCCTGCACACAAAGCAAATTCAATTAGTTTAATATATAAGAAAAAATTCTTACCTCTAGGATTAGGCACCAAGGAAAAAGGGTTCAGTCTTTTTTTTTTCTTCTTAATAAATCAAAGTGAATGGCACAGAAAAGAAGGATGTTCGGCCTGCAAAAAAAACTGCAAACAAAAAAAAATAAAGCACAAGGCCATGTGCTCTCTGTTTAATTTTTTCTTCTGAGCACCTCAGGAGAGAACGAAAATAAGAGGAGCTTATCTTTGATTTTTGATGATGTCCACAGAAACAAAACTCAAACCAAAGAACCTGGGACAAGCAAACGGAGGTACAGCTCTTGAATATTTGGATGTGCAGTGCTCTCCAAAAAATAAATCACGGCTCCACTTCATCCCTTATTTTTTTGTACGGCCGCATATTGGAAAGATGACGTGCGGCACTTGGAGATTTCAAACAAAATTAAAGCTTGATGCTCTCCTCTTCAAAATTCTGTGAGAAACAAAAAAACACTTCGGCTCTTTTTGATTAGCAGCTTGAGGAGAAAGAAACATGCTCTTGGGTAATGAAAAAGAACTTGTGTTTTTGTTTTTGAAGGGGCTCTGCAAAAATAAATGAAGAGAGCTTAAAAAAACGGCAGACCCTTGTTATTAAAGGGGGCGGCTTTCATAGGATATGGAGTTCATGCATCCTCTCTCTAAAAATAATTGAAGAAGACCCTAGAGAAATTTCGGCTTCTGGAGATTGTATAGGCCGGCGGCTGTCATCTTGATGTGCCTCTATTTGATTTGTGCGGCAGCAGCAAGTGCGTGAATGTCTTCTGAGAAGAATGCGGCTCTACTTTTAAGAATAGCTAGGTTTTTGGAGTGCTCCTCTTCAAAGAATGCGGCTGTGGGTCTTCTGGGAATTCTTGTGCGCTGCCCTCCTTTTTGATGTGGCCGGCCTTCTTAGTTTTTGGCTCTTGATGATATATAATGTAGGGTAAATGGCTAGGAGAGATAGGGGTGCGGCTGTAGTATTTTTTCTTGGAGAAATTGTTTTTGGCCGCGTTACTTCTCTCTCTTTGGAGGAGGGGTTTAAATAGGAGAGGGAATGAGAAGTTTGGCTATAGGAGAATCCCTCAATCAAAGGAGCTTGAGATTTGAATTAGGATTTGAGTTGATCTCCATAGCAATACTAATTGGATTTGGATTTGACTTGGAATTGGTATATGATTTGTAATTGGATTTGGATTTGAATTGATCTCTAATTGATTTGAATCGATCTCTAATTGATTTGAATCAATCACCATTGATATGAATTGAGATTCTCTCCTTATCCCTCCATATTTGACCAAGTCCAATTTGCTTGTCGTATAGCCATTTGACCAAGTCACATTGCTTTGTGCCTAGCAATTTCTCCAACACATTAATTTACGTTCTCGCCATTCCTGCACGTACTTAACACACACATCAGATCATTCACAACTGTTTGTCATCATCAAACCATAAATCCTAGATCGTTGTTTCCAACAATCTCCCCCTTTTGATGATGACAAACCAATGAAAGATTTGTACATTGAATATAGGTGTGTGAAGTGTGTTGAAGTGTGTATAGGTGTGTGAAGTGTGTTAAAGGGTGTAATGCAAGATATGAAATGAGACATACACGCATTACAAAGCAAGCATAATAAGTATAACAAATATAAGCATGCTCCCCCTATTTTTGTGCTTCCCCAGTATTCATTAATGCTCCCCCTATTTTCATGCTCCCCCTTGAATCAATAATACCGTATTTTGAACCAACATTGATACAACAAATCTTTCAACACTTTTCTCCCCCTTTGGCATCATCAAAAGAGTATTCATGAAGATTAAAAGCATAGCACATGTAAAAAGAGAGCATTATTAATTATAACTAGAATTTGCATGTCGTCATTCTATAATTAGCACTCCAAATCCAATGATAATGATAATTAGAATTCAACACCATCGTGTAAGTGCAATTATTAAACATAGAAGTACTAAGGGAGATACTTTTACAAATTCAACCAAAACCAATTCATCATTTTCCAAATAACTTTATATCACCTAGGATTGATTTTCCCCACCTCATTAGAAATGAGTTCAAGGTATCACACCCCAAAACATAGCCTAAAAGGACTCTTAGATGTGGGAGTGACATTGCTTGACGAGTAAAAACACCAACGCTAAAGATTACCCATAAAGCTTATGTTGGATACTCGTGGGTAGTGTATTTGCCATGAATTGTATCCATTTTTCATACGGAGCAATTTTCAAAAAAATTTTCATATTCATTTCATTTGTTTTGTGCTCCATTTTTATTCATGGCAAATCACATCATATCCCTTAGAATTTTCAGTTAATAATCATCCTGCATTCACTTTCCAATATTCATAAATAGTATCTCCAAAAGTACGACAAATTCTAATATTCGTGGAAGTGAAAGTAGGTGTAGAAATCATATTATCAATTCATCGAACTTGGCATGGCTATTAAGAAATAAAACATACGCATGTAGCCATGATAATAATACTACACTTTCTACAAGGATATGATCATCATTCATTTATATCACTAGAATGATGCAAAGAGGAAGATATGCAATAGGCTCATTTTTTTTTGTTTTTTTTTTCAATTTTTTTTTATATAAAGAACTAAGAAACACACTAAAAACAATAGAGCAAACAGAAAAAACAAAAAAAATCCAAGAAAAAAAATCAACAAAGAAAATGATATGAAGGTATGTATTAAGTTCAAAGAATGAGATATACCTTCGCGTCGCCATTTGACTAAGGAGCTAAAATAATGAGACTCTCAATTTATTGCTCCTCGCCAAATTTCCGTCTCACCTACAAAAGAGGTGTTGTGTGTGACCTTGGAATCCAACAAGGTCCACTAGTGTTAGTCATCAAAGATTTAGGAACCCATATTTGTTTGAACTTAATGTTTTTGTTCCTATATTTGCTATGATATGAAGTATGACCAACACTTCCACATGTAAAGCACTTAGCATGAGAATTTCCAACTTTTGTTGTTTCAATGTGAACTTTTCTATATTTAGATTTTTCAACATCTTTAGAACCATATCCTAGTCCTCGTCTATTATTTCCATAAAGTTGATTTCCAAGTATAATGTCCAAATTTTGTTTACCAATGGAAAATCTCTTTAATGACAATTCTAAACTAGCAACTTTGGATTTTAAATGATCATTTTCGTTCACAAGCAAAGTGCATTTACTAATGAAAGCTTGCTTGTTTTCCTCTTCTTTCTTTTCAAAATCCCTCATTTTTTATTTAAGTTCAAGATTTAGCATGTTAATCTTTTCAGAAAGCAATTCATTTTCAGTTTCAAGCTTTATCTTATCAAGCTTATACATGCTAATATCCTTTAATAAAGAGGGACATGAAAGACAATCAATTTTTTCAGGCAAGCTAGCTTTCTCTTTTTCTAACATAGTAATGGTAGATTTGCATGCAACAAGCTCTTGTTTAATATTTTTCATTTCTATAGACATGTCATACTCAGTTTGTTGCATATCAAAATTATCATTCCTATAACATTCCACATCAGCTTCTAGCTCATCAATTCTATGTTGCATTCCTTTATAGATTTCTAAGAATTCAGCTTTAGTGGGAGATTCTACCTCGGCGTGTTTGGCCATCAATGCCATGCATGAGTGGGCTTCATGTTCATCCTCCTCATCCTCAGCTTCGCTATCTATATCCCATGTCAACACTTTCGTTTTTCCTTTTGCAACTTGAGCTGTGTGTTGTTGTGGGCAATCTTTTATGTGGTGCCCTTTCTTCCTGCATTTAAAACATTCGCTTCTATTAATAGCTTTCTGATCATAGGAATTTCTACCAAAATTAGAGTTATTAGAACGAATGAACCTTTTTCCCATCTCAGCTCTTCCTTGATCAGTCTGAATGTATCTCCTGAAGTTTCTGACCATTAGGGCTTGCTCTTCATCAAGATCGTCATCGTTAGCTTGAAGAGCTAATGGTGTGGAAGCTTTGGTCTTCTCTTCAGGTTTCTCTCTGGCTTCTGTACTCTGCAACTCAAGCTCGTGTGACATTAGGTTGCCTATCAAGTCCTCCACTTTCATTGTAGACAAGTCCTTAGCTTCTTGAATAGCGGTGACTTTAGGCCTAAACGAGCTTGGTAGCGCCCTTAAGATCTTTCGTACCTGTTCATGGCTAGAGTATGGCTTACCGAGGGAACTGGATTTGTAGACAATGTCCGTGAACCTCGCAAACATCTCTTTCACAGATTCTGTTGGTAGCATGCGGAAGCTCTCGTATTCTGTGCAAAGCAACGCAAGTCTGGATTCCTTCACTTGCGATGTTCCCTCATGTGTCACCTCCAGAGTATGCCAGATTTCCTGCGCAGTTAGACAATGTGAGATACGATTAAATTCAGATTTATCAAGAGAGCATATAAGCGCATTCATAGCTTTACCATTAAGAGTATAAAGTTTCTTATCAGCTAAATCCCACTTGTCTTTAGGCTTAATTATAACAGTGTCTTCAATTTTAATAGTGGGTAGACTATAACCATTTTCAACAATATCCCACACATCATAATCTACAGACACTAGATAGATTTTCATCCTAGCCTTCCAATATGCAAAGTCTACACCGTTAAATTTAGGGGGACGGGCTATAGACTGACCTTCAGCAAAAGCACAATCAGATATATTCATGGTCATCTAAAAATCTAGACTAGATCCGCTAAACTTGGCTCTGATACCACTTGTTGGATCTGGATCGTAGCCTAGAGGGGGGGTGAATATGCTAATAAAAATGTTTGTGCAACCCACGAACAATCCCACGCAGTTATAGGCACAGACAGGGCAATAAAATAGCAATCACAGAATACGCACAGATATACCCTGGTTCGGTCGTCCCCACGACCTACTCCAGCCCCCGAAAGCAAATACTAGATAGATATGTAAACCTGTACATCTACAATGAGTCAAGACCCCAAATCTACTCTCACCTAGCTCGTACGCACACCACGTGCTCTACACTATCAATCTAGTCAGATGCTCTCCCTCCGTGACGACTCCCAAAGTCGTCAGGTCCCCAAAAAGTAACACAAAAGGTAAAGTTTCCCCTACGAGGATCTAACACAATAACTACACAAAATAATAATAAATAGAGTTTAGGAATCTCAGTTTGTGTAGTGGCGATGTCCTCGTCAGTCAGCACGGGCCAGATCTGAATCTGACGTGATGTCGTAGTCTCATTTCACAACTCAAGTTGTGACTCCTCGCTTCTCTAGGCAACTTGCGGCTTTGGCGATTGGGTACGTGTAACTTGCAGCCTGGTTATGCACAAGGGATCTTGTGCTCTTCTACAAGTCACGGGTCTTCACAAATTCATGGCTTTAATAGTATAGCTTTTCTTTCCAAAATCATGAGGATTTCGGCCTGCACACAAAGCAAATTCAATTAGTTTAATATATAAGAAAAAATTCTTACCTCTAGGATTAGGCACCAAGCAAAAAGGGTTCAGTCTTTGTTTTTTTTTCTTCTTAATAAATCAAAGTGAATGGCACAGAAAAGAAGGATGTTCGGCCTGCAAAAAAACTGCAAACAAAAAAAAAATAAAGCACAAGGCCCTGTGCTCTCTGTTTAATTTTTTCTTCTGAGCACCTCAGGAGAGAACGAAAATAAGAGGAGCTTATCTTTGATTTTTGATGATGTCCACAGAAACAAAACTCAAACCAAAGAACCTGGGACAAGCAAACGGAGGTACGGCTCTTGAATATTTGGATGTGCAGTGCTCTCCAAAAAATAAATCACGGCTCCACTTCATCCCTTATTTTTTGTACGGCCGCATATTGGAAAGATGACGTGCGGCACTTGGAGATTTCAAACAAAATTAAAGCTTGATGCTCTCCTCTTCAAAATTCTGTGAGAAACAAAAAAACACTTCGGCTCCTTTTGATTAGCAGCTTGAGGAGAAAGAAACATGCTCTTGGGTAATGAAAAAGAACTTGTGTTTTTGTTTTTGAAGGGGCTCTGCAAAAATAAATGAAGAGAGCTTAAAAAAACGGCAGACCCTTGTTATTAAAGGGGGCGGCTTTCATAGGATATGGAGTTCATGCATCCTCTCTCTAAAAATAATTGAAGAAGACCCTAGAGAAATTTCGGCTTCTGGAGATTGTATAGGCCGGCGGCTGTCATCTTGATGTGCCTCTATTTGATTTGTGCGGCAGCAGCAAGTGCGTGAATGTCTTCTGAGAAGAATGCGGCTTTGCGTTTAAGAATAGCTAGGTTTTTGGAGTGCTCCTCTTCAAAGAATGCGGTTGTGGGTCTTCTGGGAATTCTTGTGCGCTGCCCTCCTTTTTGATGTGGCCGGCCTTCTTAGTTTTTGGCTCTTGATGATATATAATGTAGGGTAAATGGCTAGGAGAGATAGGGGTGCGGCTGTAGTATTTTTTCTTGGAGAAATTGTTTTTGGCCGCGTTACTTCTCTCTCTTTGGAGGAGGGGTTTAAATAGGAGAGGGAATGAGAAGTTTGGCTATAGGAGAATCTCTCAATCAAAGGAGCTTGAGATTTGAATTAGGATTTGAGTTGATCTCCATAGCAATACTAATTGGATTTGGATTTGACTTGGAATTGGTATATGATTTGTAATGGGATTTGAATTGATCTCTAATTGATTTGAATCAATCACCATTGATATGAATTGAGATTCTCTCCTTATCCCTCCATATTTGACCAAGTCCAATTTGCTTGTCGTATAGCCATTTGACCAAGTCACATTGCTTTGTGCCTAGCAATTTCTCCAACACATTAATTTACGTTCTCGCCATTCCTGCACGTACTTAACACCCACATCAGATCGTTCACAACTGTTTGTCATCATCAAACCATAAATCCTAGATCGTTGTTTCCAACAGATGGGACTGAAGCAAGCAGACTTGAGGCCTTGTACGGGCCCCATCGTCGGCTTCACTGGCCACTCGGTTCCCATTGTGGGGGTGATCACCTTGCCGGTGTCACTCGGAGAGGAACCTAGGGTCGTCACTCACATGAAGCAGTTTGTTGTCATCAACATTGCGTCGGCGTACAACATGATCATAGGGCGACCCTACATGACGGCCATCGAGGCGCTCCCCTGCCTGCTCCACCAGATGGTGAAATTCCAAACTCTGCGAGGGGTGGGTTTGGTACGGGGGAGTCAAAAGCTATCCAGGAGCTGCTACGTGGGGTCAACTAAGCTTAAGGGTCCGAAGCAGGCCTTACCGATCGACCTCCTTAATGAAAGAGAGGGCTTCTGCGACCAACGGCCGACCCCGCTGAGGAAGTCGAAGATGTTTCCTTAGCGGCAGATGAGGGCAAGACGGTCTCCAACGGCACTACAACTCCCGGGTGAAGAAGCGGACCGCTAGAGCTGGCGACTTGGTCCTCAGAGACAACGCCTTCTAGCCCAAGACCGCTCGCCGAGGGAAGTGGGCAGCCAAATAAAAGGGACCTTATGAGATCGTCGACATCGTTGGGCCCGCCGCGCACATCCTGGCGACCCTGGACGGAAGCGAACAAGCACACCCCTGGAACGCGGAGCACTTACTGAAGTACTATCAGTAATTATGATACTTTTTAATAAAATATTTTCTTTTTCGCACATTTCCAACCCTTGATTTCTCCACTTGAGTATTTTAGTTCAAACGCATAAGACTCTGGGGCAGGGCCAACCCATGCCACCCAAACCAGAGAAGGGCACGGGCTGAGCTACGCGCTCGCTCCCCCCCCCCTCCAGACTCTGGGTCAGGGCCAACTCTCGCCACCCAAACCAGAGAAGGGCACGGGCCGAGTTACGCGCTCGCTCCCGCTCTATACTCTGGGGCAGGGCCAACCCTCGCCACCTAAATCAGAGAAGTGCACGGGCCGAGCTACGCGCTCACTCCCCCCTCCAGACTCTGGGGCACTAGAGAATGTCACGGGCCGAGCTATGCGCTCGCTACCCCCCTCCAGACTCTGGGGCAGGGCCGACCCTCGCCACACAAACCAGAGAAGGGTAAGGGCCGACCTACGTGCTCGCTCCCCCTCCAGACTCTAGGGTAGGGCCAACCCTCGCTACCCAAACCAGAGAAGGACACGGGCCGAGCTATGCGCTCGCTCCCCCCTCTAGACTCTGGGGCAGGGCCAACCCTCGCCACCCAAACCAGAGAAGGGCACGGGCAGAGCTACGCACTCGCTCCCCCCTCCAGAGTCTGAGGCAGGGCCAACCCTCACCACCCAAACCAGAGAAGGGCACGGGCGGAGCTACGTGCTCACTCCTCCCTCCAGACTCTGGGGCAGGGCCAACCCTCGCCACCCAAACCAAAGAAGGGCATGGGCTGAGCTACGCGCTCGCTCCCCCTCCAGACTCTGGGGCAGGGCCAACCCTCGCCACCCAAACCAGAGACGGGCACTGGCCGAGCTACGCGCTCGCTCCCTCCTCCAGACTCTGGGGCAGGGCCAACCCTCGCCACCCAAAGCAGAGAAGGGCACGGGCTGAGCTACGCGCTCGCTCCCCCTTCCAAACTCTGGGGCAGGGCCAGCCCTCGCCAACCAAACCAGAGAATGGCACGGGCCGAGCTACGTGCTTGCTACTCTCCTCCAGACTCTGGGGCAGGGCCAACCCTTGCCACCCAAACCAAAGAAGGGCACGGGCTGAGCTACGTGCTTGCTCCCCCCTCCAGACACTGGGGCAGGGTCAACCCTCGCCACCCAAACCAGAGAAGGACACGGGCCGAGCTACGCACTTTCTCCCCCCTCCAGACTCTGGGGCAGGGCCAACCCTCGCCACCCAAAGCAGAGAAGGTCACGGGCCAAGCTACACGCTCGCTCCCCCTTCCAAACTCTGGGGCAGGGCCAGCCCTCGTGAACCAAACCAGAGAAGGGCACGGGCCGAGCTACGTGCTCGCTACTCTCCTCCAGACTCTGGGGCAGGGCCAACCCTTGCCACCCAAACCAAAGAAGGGCACGGGCCGAGCTACGTGCTTGCTCCCCCCTCCAGACACTGGGGCAGGGTCAACCCTCGCCACCCAAACCAGAGAAGGGCACGGGCCGAGCTACGTGCTCGCTCCTCCCTCCAGACTCTGGGGCAGGGCCAACCCTCGCCACCCAAACCAGAGAAAGGCACGGGCCGAGCTGCGCGCTCGCTCCCCCCTCCAGACTCTGGGACAGGGCCGACCCTCGCCACCCAAACCAGAGAAGGGCACGGGCCGAGCTACCCGCTCGCTCCCCCCTCCAGACTCTAGGGCATGGCCGACCCTCGCCACCCAAACCAGAGAAGGGCACGGGCCGAGTTGCACGCTCGCTCCCGCCTCCAGACTCTGGGGCATGGCCAACCCTCGCCACCCAAACCAGAGAAGGGCACGGGCCGAGCTGCGCGCTCGCTCCCTCCTCCAGACTCTGGGGCAGGGCCAACCCTTGCCACCCAAACCAGAGAAGGGCACGGTTCAAGCTGCGCGCTCGCTCCCCCCTCCAGACTCTGGGTCAGGGCCAACCCTCGCCACCCAAACCAGAGAAGGGCACAGGCCGAGCTACGCGCTCGCTCCCCCCTCCAGACTCTGGGGCAGGGCTGACCCTCGCTACCCAAACCTGAGAAGGGCACGGTCTGAGCTACGCGCTCGCTCCCCCTCCAGACTCTAGGGCAGGGACGACCCTCACCACCCAAACCAGAGAAGGGCACGGACCGAACTACGCGCTAGCTCCCCCCTCCAGACTCTGGTGCAGGGCCGACCCTCGCCACCCAAACCAGAGAAGGGCACGGGCCGAGCTACGTGCTCGCTCCCCCCTCCAGACTCTGGGGCAGGGCCGACCCTTGCCACTCAAACCAGAGAAGGGCATGGGCCGAGCTACGCGCTCGCTCCCCCCTTCCAGACTCTAGGGCAGGGCCGACCCTCGTCACCCAAACTAGGGAAGGGCATGGACTGAGGTACCCACTCGCTCACCATCCTCCCAAGCAGACCCATGATCCTTGAAAACTCGAACCTTGGGAAAAGGACAAGGGCACATGGACCGAGGCAGGCTTCACACAGGCCAAGGACCGCAGGTCAACGCCGGGTCCCGATAAAGCATGCCCCCGATGCGACTCTTCGAAACGAAAGGACGCTCGGGAAACGCGCCATTAATGATGACACATCCCCCGAGAAGCAAGGACTAACGAATCGCATCCAATGCCACCTAGCAAAAGCAGTTTTCGAAGGACGTGATCTCGAGGGGCATGTTAAATGGTGCCAGCTCATCGCATTAACTTCGAGGGAACCGTTAGAAAAATCCCTGTATAAATACTCCCCTCACCCCTTCGAAGGAAAGGAGGAGAAAGATAATATGAGGGCAAGTTAGTCTCAATCCCCGCCATGAAGGATGAGAAGGAGCAAAGGACCCCACCACCCCGATGGGCAATTGCTACTACACAACGGTCGTCGAGGGGCTATTCCCCTTACACATGGGACGTCCCACCTACCACCCCTCAACTTCCCCCGGACAACTTACGCCAAGGGAACTAGTGCTCCAATGGCAGACCATGTCCCTCTTCTGGCGCCAGAGGCACGCTGGCGCTCCAGGCCGAGAACCCGAAGGACAAGGCAGCCCTGCCAAATCACCCCATTAGGCACACCAGCCTCCGCCTGGGCATACCAGCTTCCGCGGGCCCGCCTCCCAACGGCCCGTCACGCCGATAGGCTATTCCTCTTACATACGGATCGCCGATGGGCTATTCCTCTTACACAAGGGGAGCCCCACCTTCCACTCCTCCGTCTGCCCTGAACCAGATGAAATAGGCGAATCGGAGGACTTGCGGTGGTTCGCTCCCCCCGACCAGCATCTGCGCCACCCCCGACCCCCGCCGGTGGGAAAGGCAAAAGCCCCACCGGGCTTACCAGCCTCCACCGACGCGCCTCCTAACGACCCACCTCCTATTCCTCTATCTTCTTTTCGAGGCCAATCTGCCGAAGACCCTCCCGAGGAGATGACGCCACCACCGCTACCTCGTCCACCTCTTCCGGGGTTTCCCTTCAATGTAAGGATTCCCCAAAGAGACCTTACACCCGTCATGGGCAAGGAGGCGAAAGACGAGGCAGTGCGCCACCACCACCTCGTGCTCCTCCCGTCCCAAGGTTTCCCTCCGACCTCCTTTCGAGAAAACTCGGTAAGAGTGATCTGACGGAGGACAACAGCAAGACAGCTTCCCTGGTGAATCCAAGCAGCCGAGGAGACCTTGCAACCATTCAGTATAGGGGAAGCAGAGAGGGACGCGACGAGCAAAGGAAGAGAAGGAGAGCCGCCCTACAGATAGGAATTCTCTCATCTTGATGCAGTTTACAGCAGGATGGAACGACTCCCCATCCTGCCAACAGATCGAGTCACACTTAACTAACTGTTGAAGACTTTATCAAGACCTCATGTAAAAGTTAAGGTTAAATTCTTGTAAAAGTTAATGAAAAAGGATATTCCAAGCGAATCCATAATTATTACCTGAGCAGGCCCTAACTTGGGAACAATCCTCGTCAAACTGTGGGGCGAGCTCACGAAACTAGGCCACTCATCACGGCGAAGAGGAAAAGGGCCGATCTACGTGCTCCCCCTTATCCCGCAGGTATAACTTGGGGCTTCGCCAAACAAGAGAAGGCAAAACTAATAGAAACTTCATTATATACATAGTCCGAACCTTACAATAGTAGCAGGGGCCGACCTAACAAAACGATGCCTCTCTCGGGCCGGCCTTGCCGTTCCCGCTAAACAAAAAAGGGGGTGAAGGGTGAGACAAAAAGTATTCTTCAGGACCACTGCCGCCTGGGGCTCCGCCGCTCGGTGTGACATCCCTCCCGCTGACTTCCGAGGGGTCGGCCTCATTGTCGACGGTCGCCTCCTCGACGAACACGTCCTCGTTCTCCCTTGCCTCTTCCTCCCCCTCCGAGGCCACCAGGGCGTCGAAGTCGACCTCAATCGGAGGGCAGAGGTTGGCCGCCCTTTCCTTCACCCGGTTTAGGCAGGCCTTCCAGCCCGTGGCCTTACCATCCATTAGGCCTGCATACGTCGCATCCGCAAGGGCGGGGATGACAGTCGACTCCTGAAATGACCTAAACTCCTCGATCCTCTGGTCCAACTCTTCTCTTGCAGACTTCGCCTGGGCCTCCAGGTCGGCGGCATGTACCTCCCCTCGTTCCAGCGCGCTCTCCAGCTCCTGCGCCCGATCAGTCGCGGAGGCGGCCGTCGCCTCGCGATCCACAAGAAGCCCCTTCAAGTGTCGGACTTCCGAATCGAACTGGCTACACCTGCCCCTCTCCATCTCCAGCTGCTCGCCGGCATTCTTGCGAAGCTCGGCCACCATTTTCGCGACGGCACCCTCGGCCTTGTTTATAGTCGGCGTATGGCTCCTAGCAGCGAGCATCATAAGGATGGACTGCAAGAAAAAAATAAAAGTCTGTTGGGAAACTCCACAAAACCGTGGGGAAGACTTGACCCAGTTCAGACCGCCTACCTGTATGCCATGCCATATCGCGGTGCCGCACAACCCTTCATGCTCAACGGCAGATAAACCCTCCCTATCACGGGGCAGGAAAAATTTCTCCGCCAACCTCACCGCCATCACACCGTCCTCAAAGACAAACTCATCGGACCCCACTCGGAAGGGCATCCGATGAAGGGCCTGATCCGGGTAGCCCTCAACCTCGGCCTTTCTGGCCTTGAAGTGGATAAGTGAGGCCTCGCAACTGGGGTTGGCCTACCTCTCCAACAAAAAACTGCGGGCAGTCATACATCCAGCCCTCCCGAACCGATGACCTGGGCCTGGAGCCCGACCCTCTGGAACCCTCCGGGCGATCTTGGGCTATGATCTTCTCAGCAGAGGGGGGCATCCTTAGGCTCGGCGGACGGGCTTTGGGGACCACCACCCCGGGTTCGGCCCGCCCCTCACCTCCGCCCTCAAGATCGATGACCAGGGCAGCGGTCCCCTTACCAGTCCCTTCCCCAGGCCGACTGACACTCCTCTCCCTCCGAGGATCGGCGACGGTCGACGTCACGGGCAGCCTCGTACTCTTCGAGGACACCTTCCCCTTTCTCGAGGCATCCCCTCTGGCCTCCTCGCGCGACCTCTTCGGATCCGCTTTCTTCGCTCTCTGTGCTGCCTGCTACCCAGCTCGCTTCTTCATCTCCTCCAGCGAGATACTCATGGTGCGACCTGCAGGAGAGAGAAAGCTTAGAGTGAGCACTTCAGATGCTACAATCACAAAGTTCGTTTTACCTTCGGGCCAAATGTGCCGAGCTTTCCTGTCGGGCTCAACAAGCATCCCATATTCTCGGCCCTCTCCCGGGATTGCCATCAGGAACCGGGCTACATCTTCTTCCTCATCACTCAGCTTGATCCCCTTCGTCACCTCGAGATTCAGTTCCCCCCATTTCCCTCGCATAACCACATCCACGGGCAATGAGATGAACATGCACTGCTTACTCCACCCCTTGATCTTGTCCAGCAGACCTCTGATGAGGGGGTGGCTTCTCTTTGCGGACATGTAATAGTAGGGCCTCAACCTCTTCACCGCGAAGAAGTATCGGAATTGTGGCAGGGACGGACAGACTCGGTTGCTCACGCACAACACCAGAAAGCCGATGATCGCGCTGAAGAAATTTGGCATCAGGCGGTACAGTGGCAACTCTAGGAAGTCCAAGACCTCTAGCACGAAGGGATGGGGGAAGCGCAACCCCTGCTGAAAGCAGGATACGTACACCCCCACCTCGTCGTCTCCCGTAAAACACACCCGCTCCACCGCGGTGGGATCCCAGATGGAATGGGGCGGCCTGATAAACAACTCGCTGATTTCTGAAATGGACGTCTTCAACACCGACCTCACACCCGTGATCTCGTCTGGCACCTCTCCGGCATCCGCCACCGTAACAGTGGATGGAGTAACAGGCTTTGAGATCCTCTTTACGGGTCGTTTCCACTTCTTCCGATCCTTCGGGACATCCGAGGGCAAGCCCACTGATTGCTCGTTGCCCTCACTACTGCTCCGACTCTCCGATGACCCCTCCCTCGTGCTCTCCACCGTTCCGCGGCAGAGCACACTTCCTCCACCACCCTCGACCTCGATAAGTGGAAGGAAGACGTTGACGAAGACATCAAGAAAGAAGAGGTTAAGTACCTGAGCGATATCGACGGCTTCGACAACGACGCTGCAGCGACGGCTGGATCTCCGACGACAACTGCGACAGAAGCTAAACAATCTCCGGCAACCACAAGCTCACAGAAAAAAAATTTCAAGCGAGAAACCCTCACTGGCTCCCCACCCGGAGCTCTTTATAAGATACATCGAAAGATCGCGACCACAGACTTCCCGCCACGCATCGACGATCCCGCCCCTCGACGCTTCGATCCACGGAATGACGCCTTGATCCACGCGATATGACGCCTCGACTGATAGCAGTTGTCGCGTCCGCAACATGTCACCCAGAGAGCGGCCGAACCGCTTCGATTTCCATCCACCGTCGATTCGAAAAGATAGCCTTGGTTCATGCAACGGACACCTATACGCTTCGATCCCCACCCTCTTCCATGTCGAAATGATTATGACGAGTCAAAATAACTTCGAATCCCGCCTATTGCCCTACCCGGGCCCAAGAAGGGCCCCACCAGCTTCACGGCGGCCAAGGACATTGGGCATCACCTATTCGGGGTCAGACTGCGACACCAACCCTCCACAACCTGACACGGCAGAATGCCTCACCTCGCCTCTGACCGCTGGTTCGCTAGTTCACCCCGAGCTCATGTGTAGGCCGTCAACATATTGTGTCTCAACATCCCTCTCCCCATAACCTAGCGCTCATGGACAGATGGATGTTGGGGGCAATTATACCCTCACAAGCAAGAAAGCGGTCCACACACTCAACAAGGAGAATAAGAAACCAAGACAAGATCAATCCAACCCATTTATTCTAAATGGAGAGGCTATTCACGGAACCCGCTGGGAATACAACATTACATCAGCCGACCGTACAAAAAAAGACAAATTTCTCTTACTCTAAGTCCTAAGTGTCATCGCCTCTCCTCCGGCCGAGCCCCCAAGTCCCTCACCACCTGACGAACTCTTGCCTCCTTTGCCTCCCGCAGCATCAGAACGACATGCTCGTCATGGTAACGGCGGATAGCGGCTTCGATCACGTCGCGCTCAACCCCCCGTCTCTACTCCAGCTGCTGCCTCAAGATACCTTTCTCCCTCCTCTCCGCTTCGATGGTCTTCTTCAGGTCGGCTATCTGCCCCGTCTGTAGCTCGATCACCCTTTTCTTACTAGCCATCTCCTCGACATGCTTAACCTTGATATCGGCCCGCTCCCGCTCTCCCTCCAGGAGTTGGCGCTCGATCGTAGCCTTCGACGAATCGAAGTACGCAGCCCGCGCCTTCTCGACCTCGCAGGCCATCGCGACCCACTCCAGCTCCTCCTCCTTCTCCCTTAGCTTCCCTCTGACTTCACCGAGATCGGTCCTCGCCTTGTCGAGAGTCACCCTCATGGTAGCCACCGGAGTTCGGCACTGCAGGGCCACCATAGCCGTGACCATCTACAAGAAGACCACACTCAGTCGGACACAAACAAAGAAAACTTGGAAGGGGAGACAAGGAATTCGACCAACCGGCATGGCGTGCCACACATCAGAGCCACACAGCTGCTCCGCCCCCATGCGGATCAGGGATTCACGATCATGTGGTAACATGCAATACTCCGCTAGACGTGCGGCCACCCAGGCGTCTTCGAATATCGACTCATCACGGCCTATCCGATAGGTCGGCCGGTGAGGATTATCGCTTGGCAGCGCCTCGACCTCAGCCTTGGTCCTCTTGAAACGAATGAGAGCGTTCTTGCAACTCGGGCTCGTCGCCCTTCCCATATACCGCAAGGGGATTCCATACGGCCACTTCTGGACCGGGGGTGCCTTGCGAGGCTCAACCGCCTCGGGTATCCGCGTAGGAACTGGGGGGATCACTCCCCAAATGGGCGGAACCTCGGGGAGGCCATCACCGGCTCGACCAGAAGAGGCACCTGATTCGAACGTCCTTCGTCTTTGGTTCGCCCCCTCCTTGCCCAAAACTTCGGCCTCCCATTTTCGAGGTCCCTCTTCACCCACCACTTTATTACCCTTCTCGCGAGGGCCGACGTTCTCTGCCACCGACACCCCGGTTGCCCTGGATACCCCCTCCGGTGCTTGCATTACGTCCTCACCTACGAAGGAGGGCAAGATCAGGGTAAGCTTGCATAAAGGCTTGCCAGATTCAAACTACCTTGGGGCCAATAATCCTGACTAAGCCGATCGTCCTGAGCCAGGCTTGCCAACTGGCGATGCGCCTCGGGTAGCTCCGCCAAAATCTACGCCTTCGCCAGGTCCTCACCAGTTAGCTTCGCCTTTCATTCACTAGAGGGTTCCGTGCCCCCCCAGTTCGACATCAACACCGTGTCGACCGGCATCATAACAAAGGCAAAATCCTCCATCCACCTACCAACATCGGTGGGCACCCCGAGGATGAGCTCCCGTCCCCACCTCGCGTAGACACAGTGGTACATTCCCCTCTTCCGAACTACAAAGAAGTGTTGGAACAGCGCCAGTGATGGACTCAGGGAGCAGGCGAGGCATAAGACGACGAACCCCACTAGCAAGCCCCAGGAGCGGGGCATCATGGCAAAAATCGACAACTCTAGAAAGTTCAGTGGGTGGAGGAGATATGGGTGGATCGGGAAGCGAAGCCCCAACTCGAAAGACCGGGCATGGACCCCAACTTCATTAAACCCAGGCGAACACACCCTCTCTGCAGGTCCCGGGACCCATGCTTCGCAGGGCGGATGCACGAAACGCACCCGAATCTCCCTAATGTTGACCATGTCCCGCCTGCACCTGATGACTACAATCGCCCTCGGTATGTCAGTGTGCCACGTCCTCCACCGCTGAGGCCTCTATGCCCCCCACCACCTTTCCTCGGACATGACTCCTCTGCCGCTGCACTGCTACCCGCTCCGGAGTCAAAATGAGAAGCCATCGATTAAAGGATACGGGGATTACCTAGCAAGTGGCTGAGCTGAGAAGACGATCAGAAATGGACCTCCGGCGAAGACAACAACGACAACGTCGGTGAACAACAGACAAAAACCCGGAGACAGGAAGAAGAGTTGAAGCCGGAAGAAAGCTTCCGCCGATCTCCTTCTCCTCATACTTATAGAAGACAACAGGCCATCTCGACCGTCTATGCGCCGCCACGCGACGCCCATCGAAGCATCCCTGATGCCTCGACTGGCGTGAAAGTCGCCTTCATCCACGCGTCATGAGATCACTAGTAGAGGCGCTTTGATTTCCCCAAGGCACTTTCAAATCGCAATAATGGCCAACATGGCGGGAATTCCCAGACCTGCGCCGTCGCTCCCGAGCACAGATCGAAA
>JAULAV010001875.1:0-25002 GCA_030789695.1 Scilla litardierei | reverse complement strand
AAGTGGACTACCGCGGAGGTAACCAATGCCAAGGCAATGAATGCCTTGCAATGTGCATTGGAGCCCGAAGACTTCAACAAGATATGCACATGTAAGAGTGCATATCAAATCTGGAACTCACTCCTCATCTTGCATGAAGGAACGAGTAGGGTAAGAGACTCCAAACTCACTGTTGTCAATAAAGAATTTGAATTATTTCATATGCAATAGGGCGAGAAGATGAAGGAGTACTATGCTCGCTTCGTTGACATTACCAACGTGTTGGAGGCTCTTGGAAAGAGTTACACCCAAAAGGAGAAAGTCTCAAAGATTATTGACGGACTTCCTTCTTGTTGGGAAAAGCGTACCTTCGCCATCGAGGAAGGTAATGATATGAATAAATATACTTTCGTTCAACTAATGGGTACCTTGATGTCTTATAAGGTACGCAAGGACAGTAAACTAAAGATGCAAGACAAGATGAAGTCGTACTTGAAGCAAGACGAGCCAAAGAAAAAGGCGATTGCGTTCAAGGCCACTCCATCTACATCTACCGATGATGAAGAATCGGAAGACGAGTTGGACTTGGAATCCATTGCCCTCATGGAAAAGAAGTTCAACCAATTCTTCCGGAAAGGTAATTTCAAGAACAAATCAAAATTTAGTTCTACTAACGCCTCCGCTCCTTTGTGTTTTAAATGCAATAAGCCATGACACATCAAAGCGGATTGTCCTCAAAACAAACAAAAGGAGAACTGGAAGGCGCCAAAGTTCGACAAGTCTCGAAAGTACAAGAAAGGGTACAAGAAAGGACTTGTCGGCACATTCACCGACTCCGAAGAGGACTCCTCAAGTGGAGAGTCGGATGATGAGCAAGTGGAGCAAGCACACATGTGCTTCATGGCAAGAGAGGAACATGATCAAGAGTCCTCATCCGATGATAGCGAGGATGAAGGTGATGAGGTAACAATGGATGACCTTAGATTAGCTAACGAGCAAATTTGGTCTAAGTATTCTAAATTAGTAAATAGATATACTAAGATTAAAGATGAGCTAACTAGTATCCAAACCTCGCCTAAGCCTATCATCATCATCAACGACACCGTTGTTGAAGGTTTGAGAAATGAGATTGTAAATCTCAAATCTCAACTTGAGCATGTTCATATTGAGGAATCGGATGAACACGAGATAGCGGATTGGATTTCTCGAAACTCAACTTTGAGTATTGAGAATGAGAATCTCAAGTCTCGTGTTTGTGAACTCACTACACAAGTGTCCACTTTGGATGATTCTATACTCTCTCTCACCGAGAATTATGAGTCCACATTAGGCCGAATTAATAAATTCAATAAAGGTAAGGACCATTTGGATAATATCCTAAATGACTTACTTCCGGCCAATCATCGCATTGGCTTGGGGTATAAGATGGGAAATTCATCCAAATCATCCACCACCTTTGTTAGGCCATCTTCTGAAGCCTCAACTAGTGGGAGTAAACACCCCATGGGTAGTTCTTCTACCAATGGTGATTCCACTAGGTACACACCCCCATTTGGAAAGAAACCCACTTTGGGTGGACCTCCAAAGAAGGGTCATGTTTTTATGTACACCAATACCATGCCACGTAGGAACACACCTCCTACTCCACATGTTCACACGTCTGATGATTTCTATGCACCACATCCACGGGCACGTGCACACCAAGTGAGACACACTCATGCACGTGTTCCCCCACATGCATATGTTCATCCACATTACTATATGAATGATTACCATCATGCACCATATCATGTGTCGCCACCACCATTTCATCATGTGCCATATGCTTATCCACGTCATGCTTTTCCTAGGCCACCTCCTCGTAGGCCACATGCATCACGTAGAAATCAACAACGTATGCATGCTCCCAATAGGAATAGGGCTCCCAAGACATTCACTATTTGGGGCCCGAAGGACACTAGCATGCATGAAAAACAAGCTTACATAAATTCTTATTTCATGAATGTAGTGCACAATGATGATTATGTTGGGAAGTCTAAGTCCAATTGGACTTGGCTTACAAAGGTCTAATCTTTTAGGACCCAATGACCTTGGGTACCATGGAATGATATTTCTATCTTTAGGTACTCAAGAAAAAGAAACGGAGCAACAAATCCAAATTTAGCTCCAAGGATGGGTGGATACTCGATAGCGGGTGTTCAAAATACATGACGGGTGAAGCTCAATTGCTCTCTGGAGTGGTGCCCATTACGAATGGGAACCGAGTAGTCTTTGGAGGCAACGAGAGCGGAACCATCATTGGTGTTGGTAAAGTTGGTAACCCATCTAAACCTCTAATAAGTGATGTTTACCTTGTTAAAGGATTAAATCACAATCTCATTTCAATAAGCCAACTTTGTGACAAAGGTTACAAAGTTAGCTTTGCGAAAGGAATGTGTCATATTTTTAGTAAAGATAATGATAATTTGTTATTTTCTGGCACACGCCATAAGGATATGTATATATCCTTGATATCCCCAAATCACATGAACAATGTCTCATTGCCAACACAAGTGAACAACACTTATGGCATCGACGTTTTGGTCATGTGAACTTTGGAACACTTTTTAAGCTATCCAAGTTAAATTCTATTAAAGGATTTCCTAAGCTTGCATTTCAAAAGAAAAGCTTTTGTGACTCGTGTCAACGAGGCAAACTTCCAAAATCGTCATTTAAACCTAAGAAAAGCATTTCCTCTAAACGGCCTCTAGAGCTTTTACATCTAGATCTTTTTGGGCCAACTAGAGTTGCTTCATTAGGGAATGCTCGATATGGACTTGCCATCGTTGATGACTTTTTAAGATTTACTTGGGTATTTTCTTTAAGTAATAAAAATAATGATTTTGAAAACTTCACAATATTTGTTAAGAAAGTACATAATCTCATTGGAACCACCATTGTCACTATTCGTAGTGATCATGGAGGGGAATTTGAGAATGAGTCTTTCTCAAATTTTTGTGATGAAGTTGGTATTACACACACCTTTTCTTTCCCTCGTGCACCCCCTCAAAATGGTGTTGTTGAGAGAAAGAATAGGATGCTAGTGGAATGTGCTCGCACGATGCTTGATGATAGCCAACTTGGCCATCAATTTTGGGCGGAAGCGGTACATACCGCTTGCTATGTGTTTAATAGGATACTTTGGAGGCCCGGCACCAAACAAACTTGTTATGAATTGTTGTTTGGTAGATTGCCTCAAGTTAAACATTTTAGAGTTTTTGGTGCAAAATGTTTTATCAAAAACACGTATGGGAGTTTGGAAAAATTTGATCCAAGATCCGATGAGGGGATATTTGTTGGATATTCCTCCCATAGCAAAGCCTACCGGATATACAACAAAAGAACCTCAACGATCGAGGAATCACTTCATGTTTCATTCAATGAAAATTTTGTCCCTTCTAGAATTATCAATGATGATGACTCCATGGATGTCTTATGTGATTCTATTGGTAATTCTAATTCTATTGATTCTATTGTTACTAACCCTACTGATGATTCTTTTGAGAATGTCCCTAGTGATCAGGGAATTCCCAAACGGCTTCATACAGTTCGTGACCATCCCCATGAGCAAGTCATTGGCAACATACTTGATTGTGTCAAGACGAGATCTCAAGTCAACTACTTCGCTCATTGTGCCTTTGCCTCCTCAGTAGAGCCAAAGAATATTAACGAAGCGTGCGAAGATAGTGCTTGGATCCTAGCCATGGAGGAAGAATTCATTCAGTTTGAGAGGAATGAGGTTTGGGAGCTTGTTCCATTGCCTTCGAAGAACCACACCGTTATAGGAACGAAGTGGATTTTCAAGAACAAGACCGACGAGAACCAAAACGTCGTCCGGAACAAAGCTCGGTTAGTAGCTCAAGGCTACCGGTAAGAGGAAGGTATAGATTTCGAAGAATCCTTTGCTCCGGTAGCTAGATTAGAATATATTAGGTTGTTGTTATCTTTTGCATGTCATAAAGATTTTAAACTTTTTCAAATGGATGTAAAAAGTGCATTTTTAAACGGAGATGTCGTTGAGGAAGTTTATGTTTCTCAACCTCCAGGTTTTATTAATGAAAAATTTTCAAATCACGTTTTCAAACTTAAGAAAGCACTTTATGGTTTGAGACAAGCTCCTAGAGCTTGGTATGACCGCCTAAAGACCTTTCTTTTGGATTTGGGTTTTAAAATGTGTGAAGTTGATTCTACACTATTTGTTAAGTATTCGAATCATGATATTATTTTAGTTCAAATTTATGTTGATGATATCATTTTCGGTGCTACTAACTTCACTCTTTGCGAAGAGTTTTCTAATGTCGTGAAGGACCAATTTGAGATGAGCCACATGGGTGAGCTCAAATATTTCTTAGATCTCCAAATTCGCCAAATGCACGATGGAATATTCATCCACCAAACCAAGTACACGGTGGAGTTGCTAAAGCGATTTGGAATGGAGAATGCCTCAGGCAAGAAGACTCCAATGAGCACTACTACACATCTTGATAAAGATACGGGCGACAAAGATGTATACATTTGTCTATATCAAGGTATGATCGGTAGTTTATTATATCTTACTACCAGTCGGCCCGATATTATGTTTGATGTATGTGTATATGCTTGTTATCAGTCTCAACCTAAGGAATCTCACTTAGTAGCAGTAAAGCGTATTTTCCGTTATTTAAGTTACACACTCGACTACGGATTACTTTATCCAAAGTCTAGCACATATGAGTTAATCTCATATAGTGACGCAGATTATGCTGGACGCAAATCCGACAGGAAAAGTACTAGTAGCACTTGCCATTTTATAGGAAATTCTCTTGTCTCTTGGTTTTTCAAGAAGCAGAATTCCGTATCGCTTTCAACCACCGAGGCGGAATATATTGTCGCCGGTGCTGCGTGTGCTTAGGTTCTTTGGATGAGACACACTCTTAAAGACTTCGGTATAAACTGTGATACTTGCCCTATCATGGTGGACAACCAAAGTGCAATATGTCTCTCTAAGAATCCGGTACACCATTCCCGTTCTAAACACATAGATGTCCGTCACCATTTCCTTGATGATCATGTTGCTAGAAAGGACATCATTTTAGTATACGTTGAAACCCAGAAGCAAATCGCCGATATTTTCACGAAACCACTCAAGGAAGATTCCTTTGTGCGGTTACGTCGAGAATTGGGGATTATGGGTGAATCCGAGATTTAGGATTCATATTTTCAATAATCTTGCATGATAATAATTTTCTTTATATATGCTCATGCTAGATGTGTTGGGATTTTTTGGATCTATGGTTGGATTTTCGAAATGTATGCTAGATATATTCATGCACATCGTATTTATGATTTTCGATGTTTTATGGGGTAGATTAATGATGTATGAGAGTATTTCGATGTTTCGTCCATGTGCGCATAGGAGAGAACTCAAGATTTCGATATTTCAAATTTTTGGACTCTTTTAGTCGGTCCCAGTTCATTAGCCGACCGACTAGTTTGAGTTCTAGTCGGTCAGCTATTGAACTCAGACCGACTAACTCATGCCATATTTTTGACTTTAGTTACTGTTTGCTGTTAGTCGGTCCAAGCTCATTGGCTGACCGACTAGATTGCATTCTAGTCTGTCAGCACTTGAACTTAGACCGACTAGTTTCGCAAGGGCAGTTGCGTCTTTTTCTCTCCAAGTCGATTTTATAACCCCCGCACCGATTAGAATTCATTCTAATCGGTGCGTAACTTCTCCTCAACCCTAAACCCCCTCGTCTCCTCTCCTCCCTCCGTCGTGTGTCGTTGTTTCTGGCCACCGTCCGCCGTCGTCGATCTTTCCTCTACCTCAAGTCGACCTAGGGTATATCCTCTCTCAGCTCTTTAGGGTTCAATCTAATCCTATTTCGTTCATGTTTCGATTTCTATCTCGTATTAGGGTTTCATCTTCTAGGTTTAATATCCTTCGTTCAGATCATTCGATCTCGTTCGTCGTTTGTGTGTTGTCTCGTCTCGATATCATGGCAAAGACACGCATCCCTATCCGTCCCTCGAGTCCGTCTCCCATGACCGTCGAATCTCCTCCTACCGACCCTCCTCAACCCAAATGCTGCGCCAAATCGACTCGTCCATCTTCTTCCTCGCCTCCCCTCATGAAGAAGAGGACTACCGTCTCCAAGCCCAAACCCCAATCCCAATCTCAATCTAATCCAAGCTCCAAACCAAGGCCAAAGAAAAGATTTTGACTCCAGGCCCCTTCTGTGCTCCCACTCCTCCCGATGACTCTGACGAAGAGTATATTCCTGAGTCTGAGCCTACCGAGAAGGCTCCTACTCCTCCTCCTCGTACTTCGTCTCGTCCGTCTAAGGGGAAGGCTCCCATGCCTTTGGGTGGTGTCGATATCTCGTTATGTCACGATGACCCGTTGTGTCTCGTGGCTTACAACCGTATCGAGCACTGTCCGTTGATCCTAGAGCACTTCGTTCAGTTTTCTGACTTTCGACATCTCGTCGATCTTCTCTCCTATAGCGGCCTATTAGATTATCTTCGCCATGATCCCAAGGCGAATCCTCACCCGTACCCCAGACTCGTCAAATTATTCTATGCCAATCGAGTCCGTGGTGAGTATGATGACACCCACTCCATTGAGACCACTGTCTTGGTGACACATATTGTCCTCACGGCAGAGATTTTAGGGGAGTTGATTGGTGTCTCATCCTCTGCCTTGCTCCCTGCTGATATCTCCGTGGATAATATCCACGATCTTGACCAGTCGATGTTTTCTGAGATGTTCCATGTCATCCCTCCCGCCATGATTGGCGTTCCCTCCAAATCATTCAAGCCTAATGCGTGGGTCTTAAATTTGATTCTGAAGTCATGCCTTCTATCGAAGTACAGCTCTTCTAGCTTGCCCTCCCAGCCATTTCTCAAGCTTATCTACGCTCTTTTCATGGGGAGCGAGATAAATTGGGCTTGTATTATCCTTGACAAGATGGATTCCTTTGAGTGCATAAGGAAATCCACCAAGTCTGTCCATATTCCTTATCCTTGCCTATTGACTCTCGTTTTTCGTCACTTCGGCGTCCCTCTCCCTCCAGATGACCAGCGTCCTTTGGGTCCTCCCCTGAACGCGACTGCCATCAAGAAGTCTCTTGCAGCGCTTCGTTATGTTCAGCGGACTACCCCTGCTGCTGTTGCTGCTCCTCCTCCTCCTTCACTCTCTGAGTTTTCAGTTTCCCTGAGACGTCAGGAGTCTCGTATTTCTCATTGTGAGGAGATGCTTGCTCGCATCTGCGAGTATCTGGATATTGATGTTCCTCCTTCAGTTTCTGACGAGGAGGAAATGGATGAGGCTGATCTCGAGGAGCTTGTTGGATCTCCTGTTTGTGCCCCCGAGGGTACGTCTGCTACTGCTACTTCTGCTGGTGCTCCCGAGAGCACATCTGCTGCCACCATTCCTTCGGTGGATACTTCTGCTGGTGCTCCCGAGACCACTCCTGCTGCCACTCTCCCTTCGGTTGACACTCCACTCGACCCAGAGACCACCACCCCTTCAGCACAGCCTGCTGCTGCTGCTGACCCTGCCTTCGCCTCCTGAGCTTGCGTTGGAGAACTCTCCCATGTGCACTTGGATGATATATTTTGTCGTGAGAGAGTGGGGTAGGATAATTGGGTGGTTATGTATTTTGATGTATTTTTGGATGTTTTGATGATACACTTTGATGTATATTTGTTTTGATGTCTGTTGAGACATATATTGTATGATGTGCTCCGATCTGAGGATCGTTTATATTTGTGTTGGCGGATGTATACTTTTGATGTACCATGTTCTTATATATATATACACATCGTGTTGCCATTTACTTCAGGGTGCACATTATATTCTTTTTGTCTCTGATGTTGATTTCGTCGCTCGACGATTATATTGATTAAATAGAATTGGTTATATGAAAACATAGAATTGTTTTCCATGCACTAAATTCACTAAGAATGTTGATATTGGAGAGTATGTTCCATAACTCAATACGTGAAATGGATTTGAGTTTTGATGATTTCATTTTTCGATTTTCGACTATGGTCTCGTTGGCACGCTTTGATTTTCTTTGTGATTTTACTTTGGTGTCATTTGGACCGTGATCGTATTCTTCGACTCTCGTGCTTTTATTTTAGCCATTGTTGTTGTCGTTGATCTCCTCCCGCTCTTTTTGCTAATGCCAAAGGGGGAGAGAATTAATAATGACGATGTGCTTGATGATAATTCAAAGCAATGTACCGTGAATCTAATTTGATATGTTAGATTCAGGGGGAGTTAAGATATAAAAATGGATTTCAAATCCGATATTTCAATAATTGGATCACGTTTTATACTTTCCTCGTCTGCTTGATGCTTATGATTATTATTTAATTCGGAATTAACGTGTCATCAATGCAAGGGGGAGTAAGTAAATTTCTTTCGACTCATTATTATTGATTATTATTTATGTTGGTTTGTCATCACCAAAAAGGGGGAGAATGTTGAGTATTGATTCCCTGGATTTGGTTTTGATGATGAACAAACATAAATATCGTGAACTAACTCTTTATGAGCGCAGTTATGGAGATCATCGCCAATATTCTATGTACATCAAAAGCGACGTCTCAAGACTTCTCAAAGTGCGTGATCGTGTGCCTGAAGCTTCGTTGAAGCTCTAGGAGCATTATTGAAGTCAAGAGATTCGGATTGAAGCTTTGAAGACGGTTCGTCTAGTTTATTTTATAGTCTTCTAGCTTCTTTTCGTAGAATGTTAAGCCTCGAGTAGGACTTACATTATAATCTTCATAATGCTCATATCTTAAAGCTAGGATTATCTTAGAAGCCCATAGAAATTTTCCCGAAGCTTCACGCTTCATTTCGCGGCTTCTAGTGCATCTTAGTTGGTTCAAGAAGAAGGACCAACCGACTAGATCTCCTTGCTCAATTCAGCATCTTCACTGTTGACCAATTAGTCGGTCCAAGAAGGTTCACCGACCGACTAGTTGTCAAACTAATCGGTTTGGAATCCTTCTTAGACCGACTAGTTATACTTTCACTTTTCAGCCTGAGCTACTGTTTACAGTTAGTCGATCCAAGAACATCCATCGACCGACTAGTTGTGAAACTAGTCGGTTGGAATTTGTTCTTAGACCGACTAGTTCTCTTGTGTTCAGCTTATTGTTTTTCAACTGCTTAATCGGTCAAAGAAAACTCACCGACCGACTAGTTGTCAAACTAGTCGGTTGGCAAGTCTTCTTAGACCGACTAGTTCTATTTCTCCTGAACTATCTTTCTTGGCTGTGAACCAGTTAGTCGGTCCAAGAAGAATCACCGACCGAGTAGTTGCCAAACTAATCGGTCAGTGATCCTTCTTAGACCGACTAGACTGCTTCAGAAATTGATCCGTTGGAGCATTAAATGCATGAATTTTCCCTCTCTCTCTTCTCCATCCTATATAATCTTGTGATGCTTCTTCATAGCATTCAAGGCTGATATTATTGAGACTTTGAGAATTAAAGAGAGAGCATTTAATTCCTATTTCCAAGCTCCCTCTCTTCACAAGAATCTCTCCCACACTCTTATTCCTCAAGAGAGATTCTCATTGATTGTGAGCTACTCAAGCTAGGAGCTTGATTCAAAGTCACCAACTCCATCCTAGCCTTCGATCGCTGTTCATCTTGGTAGAGCTAGGGTTTGGTGACTTCTTCTCCTTCAAAATCCTCCTTGCCCTAAAATCGTAAGTTTACTCAAGGCATAGGATTTTGTTGGTAAGCATTTCATTGTTTCATTTACATTGCTATTTCAGTTTATCTCTCGGTTGTGAGAGAAGTTTGTGATCCCGGTTTGTGGGAGTCACATTTCGATTTGTATATGATTTGATCTTGTAGAGGTTTTCTACAAGAATTTCATAGTGCAAATTTGAGTTAGAGGTTTCTAACTCAAGTAGCCGGAGGGGATCCGGGTGTTTGGGACGTAGGATCACCGGGAATAAGTCGGGGAGACTTGGGTGGATCCGAACCCGTTATATCGCTTTGTTTGCAATTGTCTTTCTTTGTTGTCAATATTTTCATTCCGCATTGTTGGTTGAGTTTGCACGATAATTAGGAATAATTACTCTTGATTATTTTAAAGTACTATTCACCCCCCTCTAGTACTAGTGCAGTAGCTATCAGGGCATTACGTGGTGACATCTCACCACCGTTGGAGCAAGCGAGCGCACTATTCTACAATCCTACAGGAAATGTGTCGTATCCACCAAGGACTAGCTCCAATTCGGCCTACTCTCCAGGGAACCACCCCAACCTTAGCTACCGGGCGCCGTATCAACAGCCGCCTCCTCAGCAACAACAGCAGATAATATATCAGCCGGCTAGGCCTCAGCAGCAGCAACCTCAGCAGCAGCAGTTTCAGCAGCAGCAGCCTTCACAACAGTATCAGCAATATGCTCCCAGGAATCAGCAACCCATTCAGCAGCAGCAGCAATATGGCCAACAGAGGGCCATCTCTCCGGTTGAGTCCCTCTTGACTCAATACATCACCAACCAGGAGAAGATAAATTTGAAGCTGGAGATGGGGCTGAGAGTTCTCACTAATCAGGTAACCCATCTGGGGTTACAAGTGGCGAACCTTCAGAGGCCACAGAATCTATTGCCGCCACAACCTGAAGTGAACCCGAGGGGAGCACATCAGACTTTGGCACTCACGCACGAGAATGCAAATGTGTCCGCTATCGTATTGAGAAGCGGGACACAAATCCTCACAAGAGTGCCCCCCAAGGAACCGGAAGCACCGTTGGCCGTAGAACGACCAATTGAAAAATTGAATGACGACGGTGCTTCGTCGCCAAAGCAAACGACTCCGGAGGGAGTCCCTGAAGAGGAGAAGAAGAAAACCGAGGAAGGGAGCCTCAAAGTGTTCAAGCCCGTTGTGCCTTTTCCGCAACGGCTAGCCCAAGCCAAGATAGACGAAAAGTATGGCAAATTCTTTGCCATGGTCAAGGATCTAAGCTTGCAAATCCCCTTCCTTGAAGCTATAGAGACCAAACCATCCTACGCAAAATTCCTCAAGGATTTGGTGACAAAGGGGTCGAGAAAGGAGAAGGTCGTTCTGACGGTGGAATGTAGTGCCCTCATCCAGCAAGCAAATCTACCTAAGCTTAAAGACCCGGGGAGCTTCTCTATCCCTTGTGCGATCGAGGAGGTAAAGATCCATCGTGCGCTCGTCGATCTCGGATCGAGCGTCAGTTTAATGCCCTTGTCGCTATATAAGAGGATAGGGATGGGCGATTTGGAGCCCACCGGTATGACCCTACAGCTTGAAGACCGTTCGGTCAAATATCCGGTGGGTGTTGTAGATGACCTCCCTGTCAACGTAAGAGGGGTGAATGTGCCGGTGGACTTCGTCGTCATGGACATGCCTGAAGATGCACACACCCCCATCATCCTTGGACAGCCATTCATGGCCACTCCCGGCGTTTTAATAGATGTGAAGAATGGAAAGCTTTCCCTTAACGTCGGCAACGAAAAAGTCGAGTTCGACTTAGGGTTGTCAATGAAGCATCCCAATCCCCCGGATTATCTAAGATGCAACATGCTGGAGTTAGAAGAAGAGAGAGTTGTGGAAGCAAGCTCCTGGGAAATTCTTTCAAGAAACCCCCCCCCCCCCCCCCCCCCCCCGATAGCTTGGGGGACTTAGAAGAACCAGTCGGCCTGAAGAAATATGACGTTGCTGGGAAAGCAGATGCGGCACACATGGTCCCTCCCAGATTTCAAAACGCTCCTCTGATGAGGAGGAAAGGGAAAGAGCCCATGGGGCTCACCGGAGAAGAGATTCGGATCCTGAAACGAGTGGCGATAGACACCAACATAAGGGAGAAGCCCCCGGATCTCGTCAACAAAGGGAGGGTCGTCGAGCAAGTTTTCTTGTCACCGCCGACGATACCGAAGGCCGCCAACTCTGAATCTGAAGCGATGCCAACTTTAGGGCATCACCCCCGTCCACCTTGAATATCATCAACGGGCGTCGAGCAAACAGCGTTAAACAAAGTGCTTCATGGGAGGCAACCCATGCTCTAAACTACTATCTTTGTCTTTAGGATTTTTATTATCTTTATTTTTTCTATTTTAATAATTAAATTCAGCCGCGGGATCATCCGTCGAGAGACTTAGGCCATTTGTGAATTTTTGCAGGAAATAAGCCCTCACCCGATCAGGTGATTACTCAACCGATCGGGTGAGACGTATCAGACAATGGCCGTATCTGAGCTCCAACGAACCGGTCGGGTGAAGCAAAGCTGAGACCGGGTGGCTGACCGTGTGATCTGTACAGAAGTCTCGGGAATTTTGGGGAATTGATCAATCGGTCGGTTGATACAAAGCGTGGTCGGGTGACTGACCGGTGGAGTTGTACTAAATATTCGGGAAAAAGTGTGAAGCGGCCACCCGATCGGTTGAGTTCTCAACCGATCGGGTCGCTTGTAGCCTCTTTTCGACAAATTTTTCGACCTAAAAGCCAACCGATCGGGTGACATTTCACCCGATCGGTTCGACTTAAACCCTATAAATAACACCCCCCCTCACACGTTCATCTCCCTCGCCTGACCCCAATTTCATCTAGCCATTTCGACTTCCCCTCCCTCCAACCGGCCTCCTCCTTCACCCAACCGACCACAAAACCCCCTAGATCGATCCATCCACCCTCCATTTCCATCTTTCCATCGATCTCCCTCTCTTTCTCTTCGATTCAACCGCAAAAAAAACCCTAGTTTTCGCCCAACCCCCCCCCTTTTCGAAATTTGCTGAAATGAGTTGTCGCGGCTTCACACTTCTCCCCCATTGCATAGCGTTGGGCCATCTACGAGCAAGGATCTTCATCTCGCTTGGGTAACTTCGCTCCTTAGCTCAAATTTTTATTCTGCCCTAGAAATTTTTACTTACTCGATCGCTTGCGTGTGTACGTTCATCATACTTTTGCATTCACTCGTGCACACACACCCTCATGGCTAGGGATCAAGACAGAGGTAAGGCTATCATGCGAGAGGGGGAGTCGTCTCGCAAGAGACGCAAGACCACACGTCCACGACACACACGCCCACCTCCCGCACAGACAGCACAACCCCAACCCCAACCTATGATCCCAGTTGAGGACCCACTGATGGGCCCGCATGGCTACCGCTTCAGGAACCAAGAGCACAAAGACTTTTACCATAGACTTGATGCTCGGGGGCATCTATCGACCAAATTCACCCACACCCAAATGCTTATCGATCTCGGTGTATTCACCGAGGTCGAGACCCTCTTCGCGAATTTAGATTGGTTAGCCTTCCTGAACGCTAGCGCCGTGTCCTACCCCGCACTCACACTCGAATTTTTATCCACACTTGTCTGTGAGTCGGGGTCGGTCGTCATATTTCGGGTCCGCAATAGAACCATTCGCACCCATCTGGATACCATCAATGACATTTTTGGTTTCCCCATCCTGGGGAACGATGATATCCGCCCCTCCGGGTATCCCCCCGAATTTGACGTCGATCAGTTCTGGTTCCGCCTCACCCTTCACCCTGACTATCCCTGAGGTAAGGCCAAGGCCTCCTCCATCATTCACCCAATCTTCCGTCTGGCCCACCGAATCATTTCTTCCACGTTTTTCCCCAGGGAGGAGTCCGGTACCGTGACCATCCCTGATCTCTTCATTCTCTGGGCCATGACCTTTCCCTTCGTTCGGGGTGATGACTGGATTTCTTTTAGGGCCCCTACCATTCCCATCCATGCCGGTGCTTGGCTTGTCTCCAAGCTTCTAGAGATTAGCTGTGCCGGCAAGGGCAAGCTTTGTTGCGGGGGCCTTATCACGATCATAGCTTCTGCTCCCCGATTTAACATTGTTATCCCCCGAGACCTTTCCACTGCCGCAGGACCCTCACGTCTAGATCTAGATGTCCTGTGGCATATTCACATGATTAAGCCCCGCCCCGATGGCCGCTTCACCTTTCATTACGGTCACCCCCCATCTCCATATACCATTCTGCCCAACCCCGCTCGCATGACTATTGCTTTGGCGGCATATTGGACATTTCCTCCCGATCCCGAGTTTATGAAGGGGCTCCGTCTTCCATTCATTCCCCAGGGCACTCCGAGACCACCTTCCCATGTCGCCCACATAGGCGTGCAGGATATCCATGCGTCCCGGGGAGACCCCGGGGCTGGCCCTAGTCATGCCACCCCGGCTTCACTTCCCACCACCACTGTACCCACCCATCCGGTCCGCCCTACTCCTCCTTTCGTCGAGCCACTTCCGCTCGTCTCGCTCGTGAGACTGAGCTGGCTTCACTTCGCGCTGTCGTCTCGTCCTCCACCTCCTCGGACCCACCCCCTTCGATTTTCTCTCACCCACGCTTCCTCGCACTTGAGAGGGACGTGGCCACCATCCTCCGCATCCTCACTCACGTCCACGGACCTCCTCCACCCACACCACCACCTTCACCCCCTCGATGATTTTCACCTCCCCCATCACATTCTTCACCTCCACCATCACCCCCTAGGCGACCATACCCTCCTATCACTACTTCCATCCCCACTACCTCATCTACTCCCACGGTTTCCATTCCCTCCACTGTCACCCCCACAGCTCCACTTCCCTCCACTTCCGTCACCCCATACGTGCGCCGCAAGAAATTGCAGGCGCGTTCTCGATCACTTCCCCCACCATCCTCACCTACCTCCGTACCTCCACCACCTACCACCACATTGGTCGCCATTTCACTCCCACTCACCGTCATCACCTCCACACCACCCATCGTCCACACTTCCTCCACATCCACCGATCCAACACCTCGACCACTTTCTCCACTTCTCCGCACACTAGTCACCTCACCCACCCACACTGCATCCCCCACTTCTTCCACCGAGGAGGAAGAGGATGATTCCTCTCCTGCTTTTTGATTTCACTTTGTTTTTTGACCCCCCCCCCCCTTGCATATCTCTGCCTTTTCATGATCACATCATATCGCTTGCACTGCCATGTCTAGCTTGGGGGAAGTCAATTTTTATGTGTGCTGTCGTATGATGTTTTTCTTGTTGTGTTTATTTTATATGTTATGTCGTGTGATTTTCTATTTTTATTATCTGTTTATGTGTCGTGTAGTGTGATTTTTATTTTTATTCTTCTTTTCAGTTTCGTCTGTGTGATTTTCTTGTCTTTCGTGTCTTTTGTGTCTATGCGTATTCCCCCCATATTCATTGCCCTCCCGTATTTAATTCTCTTGCATTGAGGGCAATGCAAGTTTCAGCTTGGGGGAGTCGCACTTCGTGCGTCATTTGTCTCTTTTTCTTCGTTATTTGAGTCGTTTTCCATCGTGTTTTTCTTTTTCTTTTCTTCTTTTTATCTCTTTCTCCTAGAGATGAACCCTATGATGAATCGCCACAAAAATCACACACACACCTAGCATGGCTTCGATAATCACATTTACTAACCCTAGGAAGTCGAGTCCTCTTGCATTTCATGCATCGTGGGTCCACTTAGCCTCATTGTGAGTCGTGTGTCGTGACTAGAGTTTGGTGTGCTTCTACTTTGTGATTGTGTTTTATACACCTGTCTAGAAATGACCCCGAGACTATCATGCTTCGATTTGAATATGCGGTATTTGCCTCTCTTATCTGCTTCTGTATGCGTGAATATACATATATCGTATGCTTCATTTCGCATGTGTCGGGATTCCACAGTTAGGACTAGGATAGCCCGTTTTAGCCTATGCTCTGATTAGCGAGACATTTCCCTTGCCCAAGTGTTTAGAATTCGATTTCTTTTTATTTTACTTGGTGCAAATCCCCTCGTCGTGTGCCGTTCTCCCACTTGGGAGAGTACACACGTGTATATATCCCAAAATCCAAAAATCCAAAAAAAAGAAAGAAAAGAAAAGAAAAAGGAAAAAAATATGTATAGCCAAAAAGCCAAAAAAATACAAATACCCAAAACCCAAAAAAAATGTGTGTGAATATTTTTCCTATCGACCGAGAATAAAGGGAAGGCTAGAATTTGCACCGAGTGTTCTACTCCACATCATCTCAACCCCCATCGCTTTCAAAAACACTTGGAATAGGGAGTTTCTAGCTATTACCTAGGCGATAGTGTGGTGATGCCTGAGTCCTTAGCTGTGGAGTCCCTGACACATGATGCGTTTCTATTCTCATACTCTTCTCATGCATGCTTGAGCTATATATTCACCGCCATTTCTAAATCGAATCGATATTTGGGTCATTTCTTGGATTTGTGTATACGGAGTTTATAGCACAATGTAGATATCGACACCGTCTGCTAGCACACGACCACGCTCACTCGCGCTTCACCGCGTGGGCCCACGGCACTTGTCTGGACTCGTATTCCTTGGTTTAGTGATGTGATTTGGCGTTTGCTTGCTTGTTGTGTCGTTTTTTTGATTTTGTTGGCCCTGACAGGTGATTTAGGATTTAGAGTTCTCTCTTTCTCTCTACTTTCTCCCTCAGAGCTCCTACTCTCACTCGTCTTCCTCGAGGACAAGGAATGGTTCAGCTTGGGGGATTTTGACGTGCGTTTATATTTCATATATTCACGCACGTGTTCTTTTGTGTTTTTCCGTTATTTTCCTCCATCTTGTACCCGTTTTCTCGTATTTTCTTGTTTTATTTCACTTCTCCATGTTCTTACATGTTTGCAGGAGTTTGTCAGCGTAGGGGACGTTTAACGACGATATCATAAGTCCCCGGAGCAACGGGAGGAGTCACGCGTAATCCAGGGGGTCAAACGACGAAGATCGCATCTTTCAGCCCCCCACCCGATCGGTTGGACGCAGCCAACCGATCGGGTGATGTACGCGTGCACGACCCGGTCAGCCGCTGAAGCAACAAAAGTGTTAACCGACCGGGTTGCTGACCGGTTCAACCGACTGTTCTTTCAAGAAATTGGAGCTGAAACTCAACCAATCGGGTGATTTTCACCCGATCGGTTCACCTGTAGCCGTTTCCCCGAAGAAGATGACCCGGAGAGCTCACCCGATGGTCGGCTGACCGTGCCAGAATATCGCAAGTCTCTATCTTTTGGGCAACAATTCCAACCGATCGGTTGATTTATCAACCGATCGGTTCACCCGACGACGCTCAAGATCCAAACGACGAGCAGCTTTTGCCAACCGACCGTGTCGCCTGACCGGGTGAAATTTTGAAGATTGCTGCCGAAGTTCGTAGCAGGTCACCCGATCGGGTGATTCTTCACCCAATCGGGTGATGTCGTTTTCTATAAATACAGACCCTAGGTTTCCATAAACGAGAGAGTTGTGTTTTTTGCTATTTTTCTCTCTCTTGACGGCTGTAATTTTCTAGATATTTGTAAGTTATCTGATCTTTACCAAACTTTAATATAGTGTTATTTGCGTTGCTGTTACTACTTTTCCATTGCCTGATCATGCTTTTAATGGTCGATTTCGATTTAGATTGCTTTTTAGTAAATATGTGTGATTAGTTCCCAAATCTGGGATTTTGGTGGAAACCCCTTCGTGGGTTCTCCCCGATGCGTCCATAGGACTAGGAAATCGACAGGTATTAGGAATCTATCGGTTACGCGGGGTGTTTCATTGTCATCGGCGGGAAAAAGACCACCTTTGACCGTTGGGCCAAGGGGGAATAAACTTGGCGGTTGACTCCCTAGCCATAGCTCACGCCCTTAGCGTAGACATCGAATCCTAGCGCGCGGGAGCGGCAGGATGAGATGTTGGGAGTTATCGTTTCGAGCTTAGTGCTCCCGGAGTCGGTCAGTGTTAATGGACATGGAAATGCCCATTGACCGAACCCAAGTAGTTCGGCGTATCATCCTGGGCACCGACCGGAATATCGGGCCCATGAGACGCCGGTATCACTCTTAGAGGCAACGTCTCACCATTAGACCCTAATTCCGATCGTTTTCCTACCCGTAAGCCGTGTTGGCGAGAATCGCACGATAGGGTGGAAACCGAAGTCCCGGGTTTCCCTTTATATTGTTTATCCCTCGCATTCTATCTTTCGTGACAACCCATCTATTGATTCAGGCTAGCTCACCCATGGGGTGAATCCGGTCCTTTCTGACACAAGCACAACCACGCCTCCCTGAATTCGACCCCCAAGACACTCTACAACACCGTGCGCTTGCAGTTATAAATATTTAAATCTCACGCCCCTATCATATAATGCACACATCTAACACACACATATCGGGGACGTCACTTGCATGTGCACAAGTTCTTTGGATGAGACACACTCTTAGTGACTATGGTGTCAATTGTGATACTTGCACTATCATGGTTGATAATCAAAATGCTATTTGTCTCTCCAGAATCCGGTACACCACTCCCGTACCAAACACATAGACGTGAGACACTATTTTATCAATGATCATGTAGCTAAGAAGGACTTCATCTTAGAGTACATTGAAACCCAAAAACAAATTGCTGATATCTTCACTAAACCTCTTAAAGAAGATTCATTTGTGAGGTTGCGTGTAGAATTGGGAATTATGGGTGAATCTGAAATCTAGAAGCTCAATCTTTCATGTTATAACTCCTTTTTGAGCTCATATCTTTTTGTTGCCTATCTTCATGTGCTTTATTATATTTATATTTTAAGAAAGGCAATTGTGATTTAGTTGATTTTATGAGTTTTTGATATTGATGGTAGTAATTTGTGTTTCAATGGAGTTATTGTTTTTATACTGTTTTTGCGTTGTATTTGAAATTATAGTATAGGTCCTAGGGTGAGTGTTCTTATTCTCTGGAATTCTATCTCACTGTGCATTTTTGGACCAGGACAGACGACTGTCCTACCTTCGCCAGTCGACTGCCCTACTCTATCTCCTCAGTCTGAGAATTGGTATCTTTCGCACAGCCGACTGATGACTGTTTTACAGTCGATTGTTAGTTTAATAGGCGACTGCATTTTAGTCATCAGGCGACTGTTCTCTCTGTCGAATTTTAACAGTGTTCTCTGCTGTTTTGATGAACTGTTTTAATTCTCGGCCAGCCGACTGTTGTGTATATGTCAGTCGACTGTCCAATGGACAGGCGACTGTATGTTACTTGCCAGTCGACTGCCCATCTTTCTGAGCTTTATTGTTATCACTTCATCCAGTCGACTGACTGTTGTTCATCAGTCGACTGTATTCTGTTGTGACGATTCATATGATTTGATCTGAGCTACAGATTCATTGATCCAACGGCCCAGATTCATTCCTCAAATTTTATATTCGAGAAAGCCCGATCATTTCCCCACGTCGACTCTCTCTCATCCGATTCGACCACTTCGTCTTCCCGCTCGATTTCACTTCCAAAGCCGTCGATCTTCTACCTTCGTGAGTCGATTTCGTGCTGTCGTTGCCGTCGATCTCCTCCTCCCCGTTCGTCGTTGCTTCTCTACTTGGTTTGCGTCTCTCTCTCTCTCTCTCTCTCTCTCTAGCCCTTCGTTCGGTTCATTGTCTTCTCGATCACATGTCACCCAAGGGTAAGGGAAAAGAGAAAGTCTTTGCTCCTAAACGACCTAGGGAACCCAAGAAACCAATAGCCAAGAAGAAGAAACCTTATCAAGCCCGAAACAAGCATGCCGAGTCACCCGTGCATTCTTCCTCGCAGGGTTACTCTCCTTCAGCTTCCTCTTCCGAGGCTCGGCCTTTGGTCACTCATCAGCGCAAGCCCACTGGTGTTCACATCAGTGAGCCTGCTGCTGAGAACCATATCACTCCCCTTCTGCTTCGAGTTCTTCAGAAGAGCCTACTGTTGTACCCCCCCCCCCCCCCCCCTCTGATCCCCTAGTTCCCGTTTGCCGAGACGATCTCTGCTTGGCAAAATTTCACTCTCTTCTAGGGATCAACCTTCTTAGGGAGCGGTACATTGCTTTCCCCGCCTTCACTGCTGAGAGGCTTTCTGACATTCTTTCTGCTACTCACCTAGCCGATCTCTTTCGCTTCTCTCAGAGCGAGTCCCCCAGAGCCTATCCATTTCTGGTGAAGCTCTTCTATGTGAACCGTGTTCGCGGTGAGTATTCGTCTTTCGGCGTCCTCGATACTGTCTTTCAGGGAACCCACATTCAGATCTCTCCCTCTCTCTTAGGGACTATTCTGAGGATTCCCTCTGTTGGTTCCCTTCCCTCTGATATCAGCATCTCCGATATTGACGACCTTGACCAGTCTGTCCTCCGGGATATGTTTCGAGAGGTACCTTTAGCTCTTGATTCAGGTGTCATGTCATCTATGTTCTCTGCGAGAGGTTGGGCTGTTCACCTAGTGGTGAAGTCCAACATCTTGCCAAGATATAGATCATCTGACCAGCCGTCTCAGGAAATACTGAAGTGTATGTATGTTATTTTCTCTGGCATGCCCGTGAACTGGGCCGGTGTCCTCCTTGATAGGATGGACAGGGTTGAGTTCACGACCTCCTCATCTCACATTCCTTACGGTGGTCTTCTGACTCGTGTCTTCCGTCATTTTGGTGTTTATTTGACTCGTTACGAGCGCATGCCCTTTGGTCCTCTCCTCGACGCTTCTGCAAAGTCGAAATCTTCTTCGGCTCTGCAGACTGCCTCGAAGAAGAGGAAATCTACTTCAGCTCCGTCCTCTTCCACTGTTCCTCCAGCTGACCTGCCTTCATCCTCTGCTCCACCATCTCGTGATATTCTTTTGGAGATGGTCTCTGGTATTTACAGATTGATGTCCCTCTCTTTCCTCCATCAGGGAATACCCTTTCCTGAGGATTTGAGACAGTTTGTTCCCTAGCTTCATGTTCCTCCTCAGCCCACTGTTGTCATTGAGCCTACTGGTGTAGCTGCTACTCAGGATGTTGTTGCTGCTGCTACTACTGTTGCTCCCTCTGACCCTCCTCCAGAGGATACACCTGCTGTCATAGAGCCTGCTTCTTCTTCTGCAGCCCCTGGAGACGCTCACTCTTAGATAGGTGTTTGAGTGGTGTTAGTTGGTGATGATTGATTTTTTGATGTATGCTGGATGATGTTGTCAGTGACTTTATATATGTATGGTGATGTACTTTGTTGTCGTCATGATGATGTATTTTTTGTCTTGATCATGATGTATCTTTGTGTGATGGCCATGTAGATGTCCATCCGTTGTTGTACCCATCTTTCTATATATCTATATATGTTGTTGCTGTTTATCTTGTGTCACACTATGCTATACTGCTTATCTTATCTGTGTGATGTATGATATGTTGTCTCCATGTATGCTATACTCTCTCTGATGTGCTTTTGAGACAATATATGAATTTGATATTCGATTTATCATGCTATCTCTGGTATGATGCATGTGTGAAATCTCTTTTGAAACTATTTCGTGTATATATCTAATGTTGATATTGGACGTCAATTCCATTACTCACATGCGTATTTATGAGTTTTTGTTTTGATATATCTTTATACTCCTTTATTGTTGTTAGTTCGTATTTAGCACTATTATTGTTGTTGTTATTTGCTCCCATATTTTTGAATAATGCCATAGGGGGAGAGAAATAAACATACAAGATTCATAATGGATGTGCTAAGTATGTTCTAACGCTTGAATCTAAGATTTACGTTGTCTTAGATTCAGGGGGAGTAAGATTACAATGAATAGGGATTGTAATTCCTAGATCTTTTGAATTTATATTCATGCGTTCCTTACTCATTTGCTTCAATTGATATGTAGATGCCCTAATATTTGTTGACTAACTTGATTGGCATCTATGTAGGGGGAGTAAGTTTTCATTGTGCACAATTATTTATCTTTTTGTTTATGTTTGTTTGTCATCATCAAAAAGGGGGAGAATGTTGAGTATTGGACTTCTTCCTACTTGGTGTTAATGATGAGCAAACATAAATACTTGTGACTAATCCCCTATTTTGCAGTTAATCCATTGCCCAAGCTATTTATGAAGATCTACTTGCAATGGATGACTCTCAAACGTCATTGAAGGCAAATGACATGAATTGGTTGATCGTAGATGATGATTGAAGCTCCGTGAAGACTTCAAGCTCATACGATGGAAAGAAGAGATTATTCGTCAATGTAATTTTTCTTTATCTCTTCTAGTATGTAGCTTAGAAGTAGAACTTTGATGGAGCACTCACACACATCTACATTCGGTCATATGACTTCATTAGATCAATTGTCCTTTGATCCCAATTCAATTCCTTTCTTGTTTATGCTAGGATTGTTTATAACAGTCGACTGCTTGACAGTTTACAGTCGCCTGTCTCAAAAATAGTCGACTGTGTTTTGTTCTACAGTCGCCTGTTATGCACAGACTATTACAATATAGTTTTGGGCCTTCTCTGATTACTTCGCACAGGCTACTGATGAATGATTCACAGGCACATGTCCAAGTGACAGTCGACTGTGTTTTGTAAATCAGTCGCCTGTCTATCCTTGCCCAAACTTTGTTTGATCTGACTTTTACGGCCAGTCGACTAATGCTGTATAAACAGTCGACTGTTTATTAGATCAGTCGACTGTCTATACTGCAACAGTCACTTGTCTGTTAGTCATTTCTTTGACTCAGTTCTCTAGAAATTTCTCATGCTTTTGACAGTCGTCTGTATAAGGAGTTACAGTCGCCTGTTCTGATTAACAGTCAACTGTGTTCCTTGCATCAGTCGTCTGTCCTGTTACTTGTGAGATTTCCTGTATTTGTCTAACTTACCCATCTATCGGCCAGTCACCTGTCGAAGAAATTACAGTGGCCTGTTGGTTTAACAGTCGATTGTCTTTGCTTCATCAGTCGACTGTCCACGTGGTAAGTTACCGTTATGAATTCTCACCTACCCTTGCTGACTGTGCAACAGTCGATTATGAATTATTCAACAGTCGACTGTCGCGAGTTCAGACTCTGTCCGTTGAGATTTTTCTCACGGATTCCAATTGGGTTTTTGCCTAAACTGTTTTGTGGATTTGAGAAAGCTATAAATAGAGCTTTTACTATTCCATTGGAAGGTTACTCATTCATTCCAAAATCTCTTAAGCTTTCATTTCCAAAGATCTAAGCTCTCAAATCCAAAGCCCTAAGTATTTCCAAATCTTGTTCTCTTGCTCTCCAACCTAGAACCAAAGAGTGATCATCTAGGCAATTGGTGCAGTCAAGAGAAAGGGCTTATCCTCTCTTCTAAGAGAGTTCTTCAACACACATCACACTCCTCCTTCATGTTCTACTTCACGGCATAGGTGTTTGTAAGTGTTGTTTTCATTATTTCATAACATTCGTTATTTGAGTTGTGCTCTCGGTTGTGAGAGTGGTTTGCTTGCTCCCAGGTTATGGGAGTCAAGGACATCGATTGTATTCGATTGCACTTGTAGGGTTGCTACAAGTAGGCTTTAAGGAAACCTCAAGTTAGGGTTCTAACTTGAGTATCCGGTGGTATCCGGGTGGTAGGGACGTAGGATTACCGGGAACAATTCGGGAGTTGACTTGGGTAATCCGAACCCTTGAAACATCTCTGCGTTTGCATGTGTTACTTTTTGGGTTGTTTTTCTATTCCGCACTAGTTGTTGGATTGCATTTTATTTGGCGTAAATTCCTTTTAAATTTGCATAAACACTATTCAACCCCCCTTCTAGTGTTTTCCCCATAGACAGGGTCCTTACAGATCACTCAACCTATTTCGAAGGCTCCTTATCGCATGGCCCCTGCTGAACTGGAAGAACTTCGGAAACAACTTAATGATCTGCTGCAGAAATGATGGATACATCCCAACATATCTCCTTGGGGCATGCCAGTTCTCTTGGTCAAGAAGAATGATGGATCTAGAAGGCTGTATATAGATTACTAAGAGCTGAATAAGGTAATCATTAAGAACAAGTACCCGCTACCGCGCATTGACTACATATTTGATCAACTTGGTGGATCACGAGTATTTTCTAAGCTGGATCTTCAAAGTGGTTATCATCTGGTGAAGGTCAGAAGTGAGGACATCCCAAAGACGGTATTTCAGACCAAGTATGGGCACTATGAATTTGTAGTCATGCCGTTCGGTGTGACTAATGTCCCGGCTGTATTCATGAACCTTATGAGCTTGATTTTCTATGAGTTCTTGGAGAAGTTCGTAGTGATCTTCATCGACGATAGCTTGATCTACTCGAAGAATGATGAAGAGAATGCCAAGCATCTGCAGATTGTATTGGAGACCCTGCGACATCACCGGTTATACGCCAAGTACAGCAAGTGTAAATTCTGGCTAGACCGAGTCGCTTTTCTTGGGCATGTAGTATCAGGGGATGGTATTTCAGTCGACCTGGTGAAGGTTACCTCAGTCGAGAATTGGCCGACTCCCCGATCAGCTTCTGACATCCAAAGTTTTCTTGGATTGGCTGGCTATTATCGTCGATTCATAAAAGACTTCTCGAAGGTTGCTGAGCCTATGACTCGTCTGACGAGGAAGGACATCAAATTTATCTGGTCTGAGGCTTGTGAGAAAGCATTCGTAGAATTAAAGATGAAGCCGACGACTGCACCAGTGTTAGCTATACCAGATAGAACTCGGGGTCTTGAATTTTTCTGTGATGCATCTGGCAAGGGTCTCGGATGTGTACTGCACCAGCATGGTCATGTAGTTGCATATGCGTCCCGACAACTGAAGACTCACGAGAAGAACTATCCGACCCATGATCTGGAATTGACTGTGGTCATATTTGCTCTGAAGATTTGGAGGCATTATTTATTGAGTGAGCATGTGAAGATCTTCACCGATCATAAGAGTCTCAAGTACATATTCACTCAGAAGGAGCTCAATATAAGACTACGCAGATGGTTAGAGCTCATGGCAGATTATGATATTGATCTCCAATATCATCTGGGGATGGTGAATGTAGTACCAGATGGCTTGAGTCGTTTGCCAGCGATTATGACTCTCTCAGCTCAGTGGAGACTTCAACAAGCTATGAGAGAGATGGAGATTGAAGTTATTCTGCCCGGAACATCAGCAACATGGATAAATATGCCAATCCAGTCTACTATTGTAGATCAGATCAAAGCTGCTCAGACT
>JAULAV010001873.1:0-11194 GCA_030789695.1 Scilla litardierei | reverse complement strand
CGTGAATCTAAGATTGAAGTTGGCTTAGATTCAGGGGAGTAAGATATAATGAATATGGATTATAAATCCTAGATTTCATGGATTCATTTCATTTATGCATATCTTACTCATTTGCTTCATTTGATATATAGATGCCCTAATATTTATTGTCAAACTTGTTTGACATCTATGTAGGGGGAGTAAGTTTTCTTTAAGCACAATTATTTATCTTTTTGTTTATGTTTGTTTGTCATCATCAAAAAGGGGGAGAATGTTGAGTATTGGACTTCTCCCTACTTGGTGTTAATGATGAGCAAACATAAATACTTGTGACTAGTCCCCTGTTTGCAGTTAATCCATTGGCTAAGCTTAACATGAAGATCTATTTGCAATGGATGACACTCAAAGATCACTGAAAGCAAAGGAAGTGGATTGGATGATCGTAGATGGTGATTGAAGCTCCTAGAAGACTTCAAGCTCATGCGTTGGATAGAAGAGAGAGTTCTTCAAATGTAATTTTCTTGTTTCTCTTCTAGTATGTAGTTTAGAAGTAGAACTTTGTCGGAGCATACACATCTTCATTTCACTCTTAGGATATCATTAGATCAACTTTCCTTACACTCCAATTCATTTCTATCTAGACCGTGCATGTCATGTTTTTAACAGTCGACTGCTGAACGATTTATAGTCGCATGTCTCAAAACAGTCGACTGTATTTTGTTCTACAGTCGGCTGTTATGCACAAACTTTTTCAGTCTAGTTTTGGGCTTCTTAGCTTTAACTCACACATGCGACTTATGTACATTTCACAGGCACCTGTCCAAGTGACAGTCGACTTTGTTTTGTTAATCAGTCGCCTGTCTATCCTCAGCCCAATTCTATTTCTCTGTTTGATCTGGCCAGTCGACTATTGTTAGCTTTACAGTCGACTGTCCAATGGAACAGTCGATTGTCAATGCTTCAACAGTCGTCTGTCCTTGAGCCTCTTTGATGACTCAACTCTCTGGAAAATGTCAGGGTCTTGACAGTCGTCTGTAGAAGGAATTACGGTCGCCTGTTTAGTTTAACAGTCGACTGTCTTCTCTTCATCGGTCGCCAGTCCTGTATTCCCAGACTTTTCTCAGATTTCCTCAACTTACCCAGCTTACGGCCAGTCGCTTGTAGTAGGATTTACAGTCTACTGTTGGTTTAACAGTCGACTGTCTATACCTCATCAGTCGACTGTCCACGTGGTAAGTTACCGTTATGAATTCTCACCTACCCTCTGTCGCTGTGCAGCAGTCGACTGTGAGTTCTTCAACAGTCGACTGTCGCGGATGCAGATTCTATCCGTTGAGTTTTTCCTCACGGATTTCAAAGGGGTCTTTTGCTGATTTAGTTTGAAGGGTTTGAGAAACCTATATAAGAAGCCTCTACTGTTCCATCGAGAGGCTAGACTCTTTGATCATCTCTTGCTCAAACATTCAAGCTTTCATTTGTTAAAGATCAAAGCCCTCAAAATCAAAAAACCCTAGAATTCCTATTTTACTTCACTTGCTCTCCAACCTAGAACCAAAGAGAACTCTTCTAGGCATTTGGTGCAATCAAAAGAAAGGGCTTTCCTCTCTTTCAAGAGAGTCTTTCAATACACAACACACTTCTTCTTCATGTTCTACTTCAAGGCATAGGTGATTGTAAGTGTTGCTTAATTTCATATTTCATAACTTTCGTTATTTGATTTACTATCCAGTTGTGAGAGTGGTTTGCTTGCTCCCAAGTTGTGGGAGTCAAGGTCAATTGATTGTATTTCGATTTCATTTGTAGGGTTGCTACAAGTGGGTCATTAGGAAAGCTCAAGTTAGGGTTCTAAATTGAGTATCCGGTTGTTTACCGGGTGGAAGGGACGTAGGATTACCGGGAACAAGTCGGGAAGTGACTTGGATAATCCGAACCCTTGAAATATCCTTGCGTTTGCATTTGTTTCATTTTGGGTTTAGACTTAATCCGCACTATTTGTTGGTTAGGAATTTAATTTGGTGTAACTATTTTTTTAAATTACATAAACACTATTCAACCCCCATTCTAGTGTTTTCCTCATAGCCAGGGACCTTACAAGGGTGTCATGGCCATTTTGCCTTTGCGATAAGACATACAAGTTGTAAACGATTCAAAATCAAAAGTACTTAAGAGTCCTTCCTTGTGCAATTTTATAAGTTTTTTCTCATTAAAATGGAATAGTCTATAATGCCACAAGTAGGATTCATTTTCACTTGGAGGTTTTATTTTATTCACATTGTGCACATTCAAAATGGTGCTTATATTGAAAAAATATATGTCACGGCTCAATGTATCGAAATCAAGTGATGTGTCTTTATTGAAAATGTTCATAACATTGTCTTTTAGTAGAAAATTATAACCTACCTTATCTAATAAGGAAATGTATACAATGTTATCTATTATACTCGGTATATAAAAATAATTGTGAAATATCATGACCATGCCATGGGGAATCCAAGGTGGAATTCTCCTTTGACAACAACAGCAATTCTTGCTCCAGTTCCAATGTATATGGTCATTTCACCTTCCCTCAACTTCCTAACTTTTCTCAACCCCTATAGACAATTATAGATGTGAGAACCAGCTCTGGTATCTAATACCCAAGTAGAAAGAGAAATAGAGAGCATGTTCTGAATCATGTACACACCAAAAGATAAAGCATGGTGACGTGCGTTTATATTTTATATATTCAAGCACGTCTTCTCCGTAATTTTCCGTTGTTTTTCGTTGTTTCGTATCCATTCTCTTGTGTTTTTTTGTTTTCTTTCACTTTCTTTGTGTTTTTGTGCCATTGCAGGAGATTGCCAGTGTTGGGGACATATAAAGCAAATATCATGAGTCCCTGGAGCAACGGGAGGCATCACGCATGAACCCGAGGGCCAAACGTCAAAGAATACCATATATCAGCCCTCAACCGATTGGGTGGACAGACCCACCCGATCGGTTCGTGCACACGTATCCGACCCGATCTGGAGCAGCAGTGAAGAAGACCCCACCCAATCGATTCAGTGATCGGGTGGATTCCGCAGTCTTCTCTATCTTTTGGAGCCGAATTCCAACCGATGGGGTGAAATCTCACTCGATCGGTTCATCTGTAACCGAAATTCTCCCAGCTCACGACCCGACGACTCACCCGATCGATTCAGCAATCGGGTGAAGTATCTCAAAGGCTAAAGACCATTTCGACATTTATCTCAATCGATCGGTTGATGCTTCAACCGATCGGTTGGACGTTTTATTATAAATACAACCCTAGGTTTTTCCCAGAAACGTATCCCCATTTTGAGCAGTTTTTAGGGATTTTGGCGGCTGCGAATTTAACTTGTTTTGTAAGTTCTCTGTTTGCCTTGGCACTTTGATATTGTTTTAATACTATTGTTTGCTCTAGTTCTCTATTGGTTGATCTAAATTTTAATGGTTGAATTTTGTGTTGTTGAATATCTTGCAATGAATTGTGAGTAGTTTCCTAATCTGGGACGTTGGTGGAAACCCCTTCATGGGTTATCCCTAGAACGACCATAGTGTTAGGGTTTCGATAGGATATATGGATTTAGATGGTTACACGGGATGTTTTATTGTCATTGGCAGGAGAAAGACCGCCTTTGACCGTCGGGCCAAGGGGAAATAAAACTGGCATTTGATCTCCTAGCCACAGCTCACACCCCCTAGCGTAGACATTGATTCCTAGCGCATGGGAACGACAGGATGAAATGTCGGGAGTAATTGTTGCAAGCTTAGTGCTCCCGGAGTCGGTTAGTGTTAATGGACATGGGAATACCCACCGTCCAAACCTGGGTAGACCTAGCGTATCATCCTGGGCATCGACCGGAATATCGGGCCCATGGGACGCTAGGTTTCACTTTTAGAGGCAACGTCTCACCACTAAACCATAGAATCCGATCGAATTCCTATCCATCGGTCGTAATAAGGAGAGCACATGATAGGGTGGAAACCGAAGTCCTAGGTTACTTTCTATATCTAACATCTTTCGTAGTTTCATTTCGTGACAACCCACCTTGCGATAGGGCTAGCTCACCCACCGGGTGATCCGCTTCCTGTTTGACAACAAGCACAACACAAGCCTCCTCGTGTTCGATTCCCAAGTCACACTACAACACCATGCACTTGCGGTTATAAATATTTAAATCTGGTATCCCCGTTCCGACTACACATTGCTTAATCTAGGGGATGTCAAGCTTTATGGCGCCGTTGCCAGAGAGGCAACGTGCTTGTTTCAGTTAGGACCCTGTGAACCTCGGAGACAGTTCACATCCTCGCCTTGTGAAAATTTTCACATTCTACATTTTTATTTTTATTTATTTTATTTTTCTTTACTATTTGTTTTTATCTGGCGTTATACCATACGTGCTTCACGGATGTTTCTTGATTTTTCATGCACAAGAACTCAAGAAGTCTTGACGACTTAGTTCCTCTAGATCCAGAGATAAACGCCACCGTGAGGCGTTTGAACTCCGAGAGAAGAAGCAGGGAAGAGATTGCCGCCAACATGGGAGAAAATGTCACTCCCCAGAAGTCCTCGCTTGAGTACTCGATGCCGTCCATCGGGTCCATGTCCAGCATCCAACCTCCGGCCATTACGACCGGAAATTTCGAGCTGAAGACATTGTTGGTGACTTGGATCCAACAGGACCAGTTTTCAGAAGCTTCTATGGAGAGCCCAATCGAGCACTTGGACTCATTTCTGGAAAAGTGCGACACTATCAGGATCAATGGCGTGTCAACTGAAGCCATCCGGATGGGATTGTTCCCCTTATCTCTACGGGACAAGGCAAAACAATGGCTGAAGGGGAAGGACCCTAATATATTTACAACTTGGGAGAAGCTATCAAATGCGTTCCTGAACAAGTTCTTTGCCCGGGGAAGACAATGAAGCTGAGGAGCGAGATCTCCTCCTCCTCCCAAGCCAGCCACGAATCCTTGCATGAGGCATGGATGAGGTTTAAAGAGATGCAAAGAAAGTGCCCTCACCATGAGCTTCCTAGATGGCAAATTATCAACTTGTTTTACAATGGGCTGAGGGACGACCTAAAGTCCTCAATGGATGTCGCTGCTGGAGGGTCCTTCATGTTAAGAAATGAAGTTGATGCCGGAGACATTCTGGAAAATATGGCATCAAACATTGAAAGGTGGAGCGACGAACGTGCCACACCTAAATATGGAGGAATGCATCGGGTGGAGGAAGTAGACAGACTGTCTAGCAAATTTGATTTGCTTTTGACGTCACGCGGGTGATGCCCCCGGTTCGCTTGGCCGCAAATGGCCGGGGGACCCGCGTGGGGGTTTATATATTTGTAACCGCAAGCGCACGGTGTTGTAGTGTGGCTTGGGGGTCGAACACAGGGAGGCTAGGATGTGCTTGTGTCAATGAGGACCAAAATCACCCCGTGGGCGAGCTAGCCCGAATCGGTTGGTGGGTTGTCACGGAAAGGAATGCAAGGTATGAACAATAAGAAAATAAACCCGGGACTTTGGTTTCCACTCCAACGAGCGACTCTCGCCGATACGGCCAACGGGTAGGATAGCGATCGGAATTGGGGTCTAATGGTGGGACGTTGCCTCTGAAAGTGGTACCGGCATCCCATGGGCCCGATATTCCGGTCGGTGCCCAAGATGATACACCGGATTTCCCGGATTCGATCAGTGGGCACTCCCGTGTCCATTAACACTGATCGATTCTGGGAGCACTAAGCTCGCAACGATAACTCCCAACGTCTCATCCTGCCGCTCCCACGCGCTAGGATTCGGCGTCTACGCTAAGGGCGTGAGCTATGGCTAGGGAGTCAACCGCCAAGTTTATTCCCCCTTGGCCCAACGGTCAAAGGCGGTCTTTTTCCCGCCGATGACAATAAAACACCCCGCGTAACCGTTAGATTCCTAATCCATATCGATTTCCTAACCCTATGATTGCATCAGGAAGAGCCCCCGAAGGGGTTTCCGCCAAAATCCCAGATTTGGGAACTACTCACAAATATTCATTAAAAAGCGATCTAAACGAAAATGAACCATTGAAATCATAATCAGACGATTGGAATGCGAAGGTAGTAGTGCAATTAAGATAATACTAAAGTTTAAGAAAGATCCGAAAACTTACAATAGAAAAGTAATTACAGCCGTCACAATAGGAGAAAACAGTAAAAACTAACAGCTCCCCCGTTTCTGGAACCCTAGGGGTCCTATTTATAGGATCTCGTATCACCCGATCAGTTGACAAGTCAACCTATCAGGTGATACGTTACAGATAATAAACAGAAAACGGCGGACTTTCACCCGGTCATATGAACCGGTCGGTTGAGTTCTTAGAGTGACCGGTTGGATCTTGGCGCCATCGGGTGAAGGGATCGGTTGGGTGCCCGTGTCTCGACTCCTCAGCATCAGCTACAGATGAAATGATCGGGTGTGAGTCACCCGATCGGTTGGAATTTGGCTCGAGAAGACAGAGAGTTGGCCCCCGTTGAACCGGCCTGTGAACCGGTCGGGTGACTTCCACTTGAGCTCCGGCTGAGACTGGGTGGTGCACGCGTGCATCACCCGATCGGTTGGAGATGACCAACTGACCGGGTGAGGGGCTGAAAGATGTAATCTTTGTCGTTTGACCCCCTGGATCACGCGTGACTCCTCCCGTTGCTCTGGGGACTTGAGATATCGTCGTTAAACGTCCCCTACGCGGGCAATCTCCTGCAAACATGGAGAAATAGAGAAAAGTGAAAGAAAACGAGAAAATACGAGAGAACGAATAAAATACGACGGAAAATACGGAGAAACACAAAAGAAAACGTGCGTGAATATATGAAATATAAACGCACATCAAAATCCCCCAAGCTGAACTCTTCCTTGTCCTCGAGGAAGACGAGTGAGAGTAGGAGCTCGGAGGGGAAAAATAGAGAGAAAGAGAGAAAAAGAAAACTCTATATCCTAGATCGTCTGTCAGAGCTAACAAAATCAAAAACGACACACCAAGCAAGCAAACATCAAATCAAATCACTAAACCTAGGAAAACGAGTCCAAATAAGTGTCGTGGGCCCACGCGGTGAAGCGCGAGTGAGTGTGGTCGTGCGCTAGCAGTCGGTGTCGCTATCCACGATGTGCAATAAAGCTCGATATACACGGACCCAGGAAACGACCCAAATACCGATTCAAATTTGAAATTGCGGTGAATATTAGTTGAAGCATGCATGAGAAGAGTAAAAGAATAGAAGCGTATCATGCATTGGGGACTCCACAACTAGGGTTAAGGAAATCACGCCACTATAGCCTAGATACTAGCTAAAAAGTTCCTAAGCCAAGTGTTTTCGAAAACGATGGGAGTTGAGATGATGTGGAGTAGAACACTCGGTGCAAATTCTCGCCTTCCCTTTATTCTCGGTAGATAGGAAAAATATTCACACTTGAAATTTTTTTGGGTTTTGGATATTTGTATTTTTTTTGGCTTTTTGGCTATACAAAATTTTTCTTTTCTTTTCTTTTTGGGTTTTTTTCTTTTCTTTTCTCTCTTTTTGGATTTTTGGGTTTTTGGCTATACACATGTGTACTCTCCCAAGTGGGTGAACGGTACACGACGAGGGGATTTGCACCAAGTAAAACAAAAAAGAAGTCGAAATCTAAACACTTGGGCAAAGGAAACTATTCTCGCTAAATAGAGCATAGGCTAAATGTGTTGTCCTAGTCCTTAATTGTGGAATCCCGACACATGCAAAATGAAGTACCCGATATATATATATATATACTAGTCATACCCCGTGCCCGCGGGCACGGTTCAGTTAAGATTTTCTCCCGCGAAATTTTTGATACCAAAAAATTATTTCCGCAGCCAAAATTTAAAAGAACAACAAATTAGCATAGAAATATTTAGCGGCGCGGAACAACAAATTCGACACGAGCGTCTTAGACGCAAAACAACAAATTCGTTGTGGGCGCCTTCGTCACGAAACTACAAAGTAGCGGAAAAAAATTTAGCGGGCACCCGCCTTCAGCATGAAACAACGAATTAGCGGAAGAAAATTTAGCTGACGCAGGCCGTTCAGTTGAACAAAAATTTACAAAACACCCAAAATGCCAGGACAACTGACTCAAGGGTGAAAGAATGACGGGGACAGTCGTCTCCCAGACGCAATACCGACGACGAAAAGGTAGTCATAACCTGTGTCCACGGGCACGGTTCAGTTAAGATTTTCTCCCACGAAATCTTTGTTCCATGGAACAACAAATTAGCGTAAAAATATTTAGCAACGCAGGAGCATTCGGCGTAGGTGCCTTTGGTGCGGAACAACAAATTCGGTGCATGCGCTTTTGACACCGAACAACAAATTTGGCACGGAACGATAATTTCGACTCCGGCGCCTTCGGGCAGAACAACAAATTAGCGGTGCCAAAGGCGCCGAAGGCCCTGGCCGCTTCAGCGCTGGCCCCCTTCTCGTGATAACATCTCTTATTTTTCGTACAGATTTAGTTCCATATGATTTAGCGCTCCCCAAAATTTAGTTCTATATAGATTTAATTCTCTCCAATTTTAGTGCTCCAAAATTTTTCGTAAACTCTCATCCTACCCATCAATTCCTCAAGATTCAATATCAACCATCTTTATATCCACTCTTTTATCCTATGTGCAATAATTTTTTCATTTTATCATGCACTTGCTGTATTAAACTTTTATTAGTCTTAATCGAGGGTGTTTTCTTTTAGTTATTTGCCAAATCTCTCTTGGAAGTGCTCAATGAGAAGGAGATTAAGATGTATCAACACCCACAAAATAAGATCATTGTTACATCAATATAAATTAATTCAAAGCAATCGATTCTTCGTCTCTTGATCAGATAAAGAGGGTATTGATTGATAAACTGATCAAAAGTCATTGAACTAAGAGGAGTGAGAGCATTGACAGGAGGATTAAAGATAGTGATGAACGCAATGTCTTCGCTTCCAACCTTTTCTTATTTTTCTTATATTTTTGCCGCCTTCTTCATCTGTCCTTGCTCCTGATGATTGATGGAGAGAGTAATGACACACACTCACACACACACACACACACAGAGAGAGAGAGAGAGAGAGAGAGAGAGAGAGAGAGAGAGGTGATGTTATTATTTTTTGAGTCAACTGAGTGGATGACCTTCTTAAAATAAAATTAAAAATCCAAATCAAAATTTCAGTTCCACCAAAAACGCTAGGCAAATTGCTCTGCCTTCAGCACTATTTTCCAACTAAGCCATGCTGACACGCTTTATGCAAAGAAATCCCCAATTGTTACTAATCCATTATGTAGCTGCACAATTTTCACTTGCAAATCTCCTCAGCTCCTTTGTCTTGGTCATCAACTTGACCTCGACGCCAATTGCCAGTACTTCTATCAAATTGCCTTTCATATGTCGCTTCCACCTGAGTGCTCTGAACATCATGTCAACTCGGTTCAAGGTTGGTTACAATGGGGAAATGCTTTTTCAATGGAAAAGTTGGGGTTTCAAACATTAGTCTCCAGTCTCATTTATATCAATAATAGTTGGTTTACATCACGCCCTCAACTATGAAGGCCTGACACATCATAAAAAAACTTTAATATATCTACTGGTACAATCAGAGAGAAACCCACTATATACATCAAAAAATAAAAACAAAACCCAACTCACAGCGACAGAAGTACAGAATAATGCCAGTCAAAATATAGAGAGTTTAAACCAACTTCAAGCCCAACAAAACAAAATCACAAAAGCAGCACTTTAGCCATTAGCCAGGATAATAATCTCCACCATATCTATAGGCCAAGCTCTGTGAAGCCACACCCAGATAGAATCCACCACATTAGGCAAACTAAAGAGCTCCCATGCTTACAGGACTACCCATATTAACATGCTCTTGGTCTTCCATGTTAGTAGAACAAAACACTCCGAACCATTCCCTAAACAAACATCAGTATTGAATAAACAAATTGTTAAGAACCAAATTCTTTTGCCATTAGATATATTGACACATGCAACACTGAAAATAATTTAACAATTATTGAAAATACAGAAGTATGCATCAATAAACTCAACATGGAAAAAATATTTACATGTACCAAGAACAAAATAAAATACAGCTTGATGAATCAACATCATTAGGCAAACTTAAGAGTTCCCATGCTCACATGCCTACCTAAGTCAACATCCTCTTGATGAATATTATCAATAACTTCTCAATGATCTTCCAAGTCAGCATGAATAGTGCTAGAATTAGCAGCTCTGTCTTAAGCTCTCAGCTCGCAAGTCCTCCATGTGTATATCCCCTTGCAAAATGCCTGACAACGTATGTTGTAAGCTAGTTGGGTGCAAAAACACAGTGTAGTTAATAGAATGCAAAGTGGATATGATGGTTTCAAGTTGAATCCAAAATGGAAAATGTTGAATCCAAAATGCAAACTCTTGAAAATGCACACTGTTGAAAATGAAATGCTACAACAACCCTCCCCTGTTATCAAGCTGCCAACCTCATGAAATGTGTGGAAACTTTTCATTAGCAGGTTATGTTGAATACTCAAATGAAAATTCTGGCAAAGTGTGTGAACATTTTCATTAGGGTGTGTGTGTAAATTTCATGGGAAACATTCTGGCAATGAAACATTGAGTTTACACACATTCTGGCAACGTTCACACACACACACACACACATCCGCAGCTGTTTGTAAAATTTGGGATGGCTGTTGCCCAATTAATGAAACATTTGAGATGGATGTTGCCCATTTAATGTTCACACACATTCTGGCAATGTTCTCACACACACACACACACTAACAGCTATCTCAAATGTTCACACACATTCTGGCAATGTTCACACACACACACACACACACACACACACACACACACACACACACACACACACATTGAGTTTACATACACATTAAGTTGGCAAAATTCTGTCCAGGATACTCAATTGAAAATGTTTCCCATGAAATGTTCTAATCTGACACACACATTGAGAAATATCAGCTGTTAATGAAATGTTGATATGAAACTTGTTACTGGATATATATGAGTATCCATGACATATGATTAATGAATTTTCAAGTGAGACTGGAATTTATGAAACAAATATGAACTTGTTACATGTTGAACTTCAGTGTTACTCTAAATTACTCTAAACGTATTTGAAACTTATATGAACTGTTAACAAATATGAATTATGAAACTGT
>JAULAV010001871.1:0-15697 GCA_030789695.1 Scilla litardierei | reverse complement strand
ATTCTATCTAGACTCTCTTTTTCTGTGCATGACAAGATCAAAGGCTTCCCAAGGAGACATATTATTTGACCTTGAGATCGAGCGGACTGCAAAGAAGCTTAGAGCCGAGAGGAGATCTATTATAGAGAAAAATCAAATGGCTACACCAGAAACACCAGAAGAGCTAGCACAACGTATGGCTAGGCTTGTCTCCTTCCGAGATAGGCTATAGCCTAAGTCCACATCTACCACCTCTTCTATAGATATGCCGGAGTTGGCGACCGACAAGAACTTTGAGTTGAAGACGGGACTCGTAGTGTTGATGCAACAAGACCCATTCCATGGGAATCCTCAAGAGAACCCACACTACCATTTGCAAATGTTCTTGGCGCAGTGCGCCACTTTCCAGATGCATGGCGTGCTAGCAGATGCTATTCGACTGCATCTCTCCCCTTCCACTCTTCGTGATAAGGCTTTATATTGGATGATGACGCAATCCGAGGTGATCTTCACTACTTGAGATGAGCTAGCGAGCGTATTTGTTAACAAATTTTATCCGCCATCCAAGACTGTGAAGATACGAAGCGCCTTGATGTCCTTCAGGCAAGGCCCTCAAGAGTCTTTATATGAGGCGTGGGAGCGCTTTAAGGATCTCCAACACCAATGCCCACACCATAGAATTGAAGCATGGGAGCTAGCGCATAGCTTTTACAATGAATTGCAATCGATCACAAATCAAATAATTGATGCCACGGCCAATGGAGCAATTTTAGCAAAGACACCGGATGCCGCTACGGCCTTAATTGAGGAGATGTCCTAAATTAATCAGCAATGTGCCGACGAAAGGGGACAATCTTCGTCATCTTTGAAGCCAGCGAGCATCTATGAAGCGAAAGCGGTGGTGGAACTCTCTACCAAATTTGATTCTCTTCATAAAGCCGTAGAGAGACTAGAAAAGTTGATAAGCAAGCCGCATGGAGCTTCCAACGCATCTACATCCGGAGGAAGCATGAGCGAATGGCAGGATCAAAGCCAAGTTATGTTCGTTGGAGGGGAGCAAGGAGACAGAGCTATGGAGCAAGCTCAATACGTTGTCAGAAGTAGCGGTTATTGGGTGAACATGGCTACTAGGGGTCACCCCGGATTTTCATATGCCAACAAAGATGGAGCCTTGACTCTACCACAACAGCAACCACCACCGCAACAACCATAAGCCCGACCTCCTCAACAACTACAGTATTAACAAAGGCAGCCCCAACAATAATACTACCTACCAAGACAACAAGCGGGGCCCTATAGACCACCGGGATATAATCAAGGATGGAGGGCACCCAACCCCCTACAAGCACCTCCAAGGTCGGAGCACGAAGCAAGGGTTGAAGAATTCATGGCCAATCAAAATAAGACTAACACAAAATTGTCGGCTCAACAAGAATCCCTTAACACCGTCGTGACACAGTAGGCGAAGCAACTCACATTGCTCAACAAAGCTAATCAACAATTGTCGACTCAACAGGAACAAAATCCACGGAGCAACATCGACCACATCAATGCGGTCGTGGCGGTAACTACAAGGGGCGGGAAGGACACTACTCCTGCCATGATTCAAGCTAAGGAACAAAGGGAGGAAATTTCGGTTAAGAAGGAGACAAACAATGAGAGGAGAGCCCAAAGACGGCGAATAATGATGAAAAATCTGAAGTGGATGAGCCACGAAAGGAGCGAACCTATGTGCCACCGGTACCATTTCCACAACGGTTGGCGAAATCAAAAGTTGAGAAGAGGCTCGTTAAATTTCTGGAGTACTTGCGGGGAGTGAGCATGAACATCCCGTTCTTAGATGCAATCGTCGAAATTCCGTCATATGCAAAGTTCCTCAAGGATTTGATCGCGAGAAAGAAGGAACAGAAAGGGTCATGCTTACCGAGCAAGGTACGTGGTTCACCGACAAGGAGAAGATGCTGACCAAGTTGAAAGATCCTGGTAGTTTCTGAATTCCTTGCACGCTTAGAGGAGTCCCACTACAAAAAGCTTTAGTAGATTTGGGAGTAAGCATGAGCCTCATGCCCCTCACGATGTTCAAGAAACTGAATATAGGGACCGACCTTAAGGCCACAGACATGAAGATCCAACTCACCGATGGGCGAATCACTAGGCCGGTGAAGATTGTTGAAAATGTGCCACTGTAAGTACCGGTGGACTTTGCATTCCGTACGACTTTGTGGTGATGGACATTAGAGAAGAGGGCGATACATCACTGATACTTGGGAGCCCCTTCCTAGCCACTGTCGGAGTAATTGTAGATGTGAGGGAAGGAACCTTGTCCCTCAACGTTGGTAACATAGCAGTTGAGCTCCATATTCCGAAGATGATGAAGCACATGCCTTGGCCAAAGGAAGTGGACTATGTGGACCTCCTCGATGAGGTCATAGACGACGCCATGCCATTTGCCATTGGAGCCACACACAATGACGACATTGAAGAGGTCCAAATTGTCAATGACGGCACAATGATTGGAGACCCACCGGATCCTCTTACGGATGAAGAGAAGAACGATGCTGATGTCGTTAGGATTAGAGAGCTATGATAGCTATCTACGGTGAAGCACATGACCGACGAATAAATCTTCACCGCCAGTCAAGATAAAGGACGCCAAGAGCCCAAGCTTGGGAGAGTCATCCTCCACTACTACCTTTGATGAAGCGCATCCAAGGAAAGCCGACGAAAAGCAACAACTGAACCCAAGCGGCCTTCCCAGCAAATTTGACACGCGCGTCTCCCATGCACCGAACATCGAGCACTAATCAAAAATCTTAAGGGGTCGAGCTCAAGACCTTAAACGAGCGCTTTTCGGGAGGAAACCCGACGATTCTATCTCAGTTTTTAGTTGAATTGTTCTTTCATTTTTGTTTTAGATCTTTGTTAGTGTATAGAGTCAAGGGTCTAGGAAGAATCTGACAACGTGCTACGGTTTTCATTTCAGGAAAAGGATGACATGAGACCATTTGAATGTAGGACGACCATGGTGATGGAGAGCACTCCAGGGATGCGCTCAAATACCAAAGGGAGGAAGAAACTGACGGGAGAAAAGAAAACAGAAAGTGTCGCAAAAACAGATAGTCTGGAGCTGAAAACAGCAGCCCACTCGGCCGAATGACTTTTTCACTCGACAGAGTGAAGACACTACTCGGTCGAGTAGGGTACTGCACATGGAAGTCTCGAAAACCCCTCTCTGGAAATTATATTCCGCTTGGCCGAGTGACTTTGTCGCTCGACCGAGTGACTCAGACACATTTATCACTTAAAACACTCTGAGTGGCCTATCTACTCGGCTGAGTGACTTCGTCTACTCGGCCGAGTGACTTCGTCTACTCGGCCGAGTGATAATTTCTAGTCGGTCGAGTTGGAACTTAATGAAAATTTTGAAAATACCCTAAACAGCTACCACTCAGCCAAGTGGTTATCATCCCTCGACCGAGTGACCCGACCAACCTAACCCTATTTAAACTCAAACTCGTGGCCACTCGGATCAAAATCCCCCAAATTTCCCCAAATCTCCCCTGAATCACCCGAGTGGCGCAACCCCGTCGTCGTCACCGCCCACTTCGCCATCATGCACCTCGCCGCCGGCTGGCGGTGAGGCATCCCTCCATCCCCAATCTCTCCTACTTCTTCCCCTTTTCTATTTCGTAAGCCAAATTCCTACCCCATGCATACTTAGAAACCCCTTGCACTTCATTCTCTTCGATTTACCCCATTATTTATAAATTTCACTGCTAACCCTTGAAATTGTGCTGAAGGAAAGCTTAGGGGAGACAAATTCGACCGGGGAGCTAACTGTGAGCAGCGCGTACTCATCATCTTTGTGGATTGGCCCCGATCTCAGGTACACTTGTTCCTTCTCCCATTTTTGAGAACATCGCAGCTCCTAAACCACACCCCACAATCATGCCTCCGCGCCTCAGTGCAAGGCTAGCCGCTCACAAGAGGGATAGGGATGGCGACCCTGGCCCCTCTTCCCCTGGAGCGGGCTATGCGCCTTTTGGTGAGTCATTACCTGTGCCTCCAGTTCGAACCTCCCTAGTACGCCTCCCTCTGCCCTATGATGTGAGGCTTTATAAGGTCACCTTTAGGGACGAAGATCAGGAAGATCAGTTTGTGGCCATGCTCCTTCTCATACCTCAGGGAGGCGGGCTCACCCCGGAATCCATTAATCGCGACTTTCCAGTTATCCTTGACATTGTCAGGTGCCAGCGCCCACCACCACCACGCTCCCTTGTTAGTAAAAAACGCAAATTTTTATGTTTTTTGCGTTTAAAACCCGTCTAAAATAGTTCCCGTATTAAACGGCCGTCCATTTGAATTATTCGGAAAAATACACGCTTTTTTAGGGGTTAACGAACAAAACGCGTTTTATTCCCGTATTGCGCATTTTATGCGTTTTAAACGCATTTTAGGGACACTTTTAAATCATTTTGAACTATAATTTAATGATCATACTTTGGTTTAGTGCATGCTACATGGAATATAATAGTATGATCATGTCATGATTTTGGTTAAAACTGTAATGACCACTTTTCGTTGTGCGTTGTTCGTGCACGTGCTTTTGACCGTGCACGTGTTTATTTTAGACTTTGTTTGTTTGTGAACACTTTGATGTGATATGCCGTTGTGAACGTCTCGGAGAGTAGTAAATAGTGGCACTATTTGGAACGACATTTCTCGAGTCGTTTTCCCACAATTTAATCTTATTCGATGAGACATTGTGATTTTCACTTTTGACGGGAGACGTTTCTATTTTTAGTTTCGTCGTCCGACGTCGAAATTGTGATCCGTCTTCTCTGTCTTATTTCTCTCGTCGTCCCGGCCACCCCAGTATTTATTTCACAATTTTTGGGCTTCATTTGACCTACTTTCATTTTTCGCCCAAACTGTTATTTGTTAACCCTAAGTTTAACCGAGTTATTTGTCCCTAATAATTCGTAATAGTAATATTACTCCCTAATGTCCAAGCCCAGCCCATTGCCTATGCCTTGGCCGCACTATTCACGCATGGAAGAGAGAGAGGGTGTGAAGTGTCTCTTTAATAATATGTTATAACAATTTTTCTAATCAAAGCAATATAACCCTAACCTAGCATCAAACCCTTAGAGACCCATGTGCGTACTGACCTTCATCCTATAGGATAGCCTAGCACCTGTCACTTTATAATACAACTTTAATGCAATTCTTATTATAGGATACTATAGCAGCTGCACTCCTACATTTTTTTAACCCTAGAGGACATCTCTATTGACCCTAGCTATTTACAAATAACCCTAGGTTACCCCCCCTCTCCCAGCCAACACAAGAAGCTGCCGCCTCCTGCTTTTATCCAGCCTCAACTTTCTCGAGGCCACCCCTACATCGCGTCTTCTTCCATCAAAACCGCCCCAGCGCCGCATCTCTACTTCTTCGACCAAATCACCCCCGCGCCTCCGACCGTAGCCATCACCTCCGGCCTCTTAACCTTCGCCGGCGACCTAGGCTTTCCCCCGACCGAATCCCGACCGCCGTGGTCGCCCGTGCTCCGCGTTGCAACCCCGGAAGCCCCGACCCTGACCTTCATCTACACAGCCTCGCCGGACCTCTCACCGGCTCCCCTCTCCCATCGCCAACTCAGGCGCCCTCGCAACCGCCCCGCAGCCGTTTGAGATCGCTGGGTCTCCTCTCCCCTGCCAATACCGTCGGAAACCCCAAGTCAGCCCGCGACATCACCGCCTGAACCCTCTCCGGCCAAGCTCCGCCATGTGCCGCCGTAACTTTTCTCCCCCGCCGTCTAGACCTCCTCCCTGTCGCCTCCCCTCGCCTGTCTCCGGCCGTCGTCCGGCCAAGCACCCAGATCCTCCGCCGGTGCTCTCAGAAACGCGGCAGCGCCGCCCTAGGCACTGCGGGTCGTCGGAGCCCCGATCAACCACCCCCGAGAGCGCGGCAGCAACCCCGCCTGCAGGCAACGATGGCATCCTCGCATGTAAGTTTGTTTGCCTGCAAATTTGTGATGGCACGTTATGTTGCATATAGGATTAGTCTAGCACTTGATAAGCATGAGCCTGTAGATGCCAAAATGTAAGTTTATAATATTAGGCTTTGTGATATATTACAAGCTATAATAATAGGTGTTACAACTAAAATATGTATATATGATATTAATAAAATGTGTAGTACTGGTAGGTTAGCCATACCTACTTAACCTAAGTTAAGTTGAAGTTGATTTGTTTAAGGTGGTTGCTTACTTGTACCATGTCTTATATAACTATTTACAGCTAGTGAAATGTTAGCCTAGGTTGCTAATAATATGTTATATATTCATTCTTTTTAACAACTTAACGTAGTTAACATGATAGTTACTTAACACTCTTTAATATTGATTTGAACCCTGTCTTATGATAGCAATCCAATTAAAGATTGGTTCGCTAGGCGTTTTAGGGTTGACTAAGATTCTAGTCCGTCGTTACGATCTTAACTGAACACGTGATTTATCAACAGAGAACACATCGTTTCGTACCGTATGCGCTACAGGAATCCAACCCCTGGCGTCGCTACCCGACGCCAGTATAGCTCTCACGTCGTGTTGAGGTAAGATCTGCACCATAGGAACCCCAACCATCGCATGTTAATTCAAGATTAAAAACAATTACTTTTACTGCTTTGTAACTCACTAATCCAACTTAATAATACGGGACTGTAGGCTGATTGTTGGACCGAGCGTGGGAGCTCTGGAAATTTGTGAATCTGTGATTGGACATTGAGTATTGTGATACCGGCACGTATTTCAGGCAAGTGAAACTTGCTATCTTTTGAATTGGGCCACGTCTTAGGCCATTACCTTGCTTAGCGTAAAAGAGACTAGACAGTGAAAGGATAGCTGTCTGGACGCCTTTGATCTAGCTTGACAACGAATCTAGATCCGTCACTCTCATCATGCTTGTATGTCACGTTTACTTTCCTTAACGGTACGCGTATTAACTGTTCATGTCATCCATGCATCCTTAACTGCTATTGCAATTTGCCTGTCACGTTTAATTTCAATTAACGGTACGCGAATATGTTCATGTCATTGCATTTTGCCTGCCATGTTTAATTCAATTAACGGTACGCGAATTATCTGCTCATGTCATTGCATGCTTGAAAACTCATCGTGATTGCGTAGCATCGCTACATACTAGTGCTACTTGTTCCGGCTAGGTGCACCCCTACGCCATACTTGTTAAATCCACTTTCTGGCTCGTGTTCCAGAAGACGAGCTCAACACAGCCTGCGGGCAATAGGGCACTCGTTGAGTGATCCCTTGTACTTGACACTTGAATACAGCCTGCGGGCAATAGGGTATCCATGTGTGGGTGATCCCTTGTACTTGTTACTTGACAATACTTGTCACACTTGCCACTTGTACTTGTCCGTGTTTTACTTGTAAAACTTGTTATCCATGACATACTTGTTACTTGCTACTTGTACTTTACTTGTCTCTTCCATACTATACTTGCCATGCCATGCATCATACTATAACTTCTAGGTTGCTAGTTTACCTTTCTTTCAGTTTCCTTGCACAAGTCTCTTGTAGGCTTGCTGACATGTGCCCCTTTTCTCTTTTGGGTGTCACATGTTAGATTGTGAGCCAGGGTTGGTCGTCGAGGACGAACAGGTTGCAGGTGTTGAGTTCGAGGACATAGGAGACCAGTCCTAGAGCTCCTTCTAGCTGTGGTTGTTTTCTGCTAAGTCGTTGTTAGGCTGTTGGTGCGTAGCACCTCTCTTTTCTTGTTGATGTTATGTATTATGTTGGCCATGCCTTAGGCCTCTTTTCAGTCTCTTGTACTTTCTTTTTCGATTCTCCTTTTAGCCTGGTGGCTTTTCTGGGATGTGTGAATTTATTTTTGGACGTTCTGAGATAATCTTATCTGTCTCTCTCTCTTTATTATTATTGTTGTTCTGTTAGCACTTGCAAGGACCTGCCAATTGATATTTTACACGCTTTATCAGACTGCAGCTTCACAGCTCCACGTCTGAGCGGACCTCCTCACGTCTCGCCTTCCATTTTAGGGAAGCGGGTCGTGACAGGTTTTAGTGGTGGCCCATGCAGGTCCGTCTTGCAATTGCGAATTATCGGAACAACGATAATAACTACGGAATGTCCATTAAATAAATTGCAACATCCGAGTCTATAGCCTTGAGTCTAGTAGTTTTCCTATGTCACTAGGTGGTAGGAAGACTTAGTTAGACGTCCGTGCTTGCTAGTTAGAGGCCCCTGATTGTTAGTTAGACTCCCCGCTAGGAGTTGATTTGGTCGTCGTAGGAGTTACCTTAGTGGTTCCTGTCTAGCTTTGACTAGGATAGACTTCTAGAATTCTTTGGTCTCTCGCTTGGGTTCATCGATTTCGGACTAAGTTGAACTCATTTCATCGATGTCTAGCCCTTAGGGAGTCTTAGCGCTCAGTCCCATAATCTTTAGTTGGTTGACCGTAGGAGTTTCCGTAGATTTTCCTAAGTCATAACCTAGGCGTATTTATGTTTTGATCATCCGACCAAATCCCTTGCCTCGATTCCCATGACCACCACGTTTCGATAATCGTTGATCCTTCGAATGTCCCCATTCGCTAGGCTTAATTTCTTTTAAAGTTAATTTTTCGATTTCCCCTTATTAAAGTTTTCGCTAAGTTTAAATTTTGTTTTAAACCCGCTACATATATATACTTAAATTTCTCACTTTTCGATTGAGTCAAATTCCTTGTAGATTTCGGAGTCTAATGGTTGTAATTATAATTGCTATCTCGTGATCATTTTCTAATCTATAATTTCGCATTTCGGTTTAAAGACTCTATTACTATTTTGAAAATTCGACATACCATTTTTCTAACTATGAGATCCATTTTAATCGCATAGCATACACACTTTAAAATCTCTTCCAAGATAAATAGAACTTCAAATATTTTTATATATCCGTGCTAGGCTCATTAGCCCGTATGTTAAGAGCTTTGGTAAAACGATTTCTTTTGGCAAGTCCTGGTTACACTAAAAGGTAGTTTCAATATTGATTATTTAAGCTGTTTCCTGGCTTAAAGACTTTGAAAGTATTTAGCACGAGTTTAAAATTCTTTCGTTAATTTAATTTCGTTTCAAAACTTTTGTCAACATTGTTACATCACTGCCGTATAATATTTTCTAAAACTACGTCCTTAATGTTCGTATGAACGCTTTACTTCCTTTCATAATGATTTCCGTTAAGCCAATAAATCATTTCCTCTTATTATGTGTATTCAACTCAAAATTATTTCGAACAACTTATTTTATCGATCTTCAAATATCGTTTATGCGGAGGAGAACTCCAGCTTTTCAAAATATGACCGTTTTATACTTTTAGTGTTTTTGACTTTCGCTATTCACGTACCATTTCCGAAAACTTATGAGAGTAATGTTTACGTCTTTCTTCCCCGCCTAAACATCCACAATTGTATCTCCGTTCCACTTGATCTATTTACCTCCTTGTCCTCGCCCTGCCTGGACCCATTTTTACGATCTTGTTTCGTTACACCATCTAATCTTGGTTTCCTTCCTTCTGCCTAGTTATTCCACTAGTGTTTGCCGTTATTTACGTCGCGCCAGTTTAGTCGTGGGTCCTTAGACTTTTGGTGATGTTGTCGTAGCGCATGTACCTGAGTTGAGTATGTAGGCTTGAAGAGTGTACCCCCTATAGCATGATAATGTTTGCCTATTGTGTGATATATACATACTCAGAGTTATTCATGATGTTATGAAATTGTAAGTGTGTTAATATTTATGGATATGTGCGAGGATATAGCTATACCACTCTAGGGGCGTCTATGTATATAAGATTCTGTATTGGAATGTCTGAATAGAGTGTATGTAGTTGGAGATACTTATGATGGTTGAAATAATATGATTGGTGAAACTATATGTATGCTGTGTGTGATAATAATAGGTGTACGTATAGTTAAGTGGGTAGGCCTATTATGTGACCTATGTGTTGTACGCGTGAGTGTGTGCTCGTACGTAGTTACGTATTGCGCTTAGACGTAAGTGGTTATGTTCTTGTTGCGTGAGTATATAGATGATATACCTGTGGTAGTAGAAATATAATTTTGGTTGGTATTGCTTGCCTTTATGGATGTTGTGTGCGTGTATGCCATGAGGTATACCCGGCTATTGCATATCTTAACTAATGGATGAAGTAAGTGTATTGGTGTGCCAATTATAGATGGATGGATATTGTATGAATATATGATACATGTATGTGACTATAAGATGACTGTATTTATTAGGGGAAATATTGTAATTATAGGTGTGCTAATGTTTGTAATAATATCATGGTATATGAAGTGATTGAAATATGCGATATTACCTGATTAGATATTAAGGGTGTTGACATTTAGATATGTATGTGGTTATGTTGGTAGACGTGTATGCATTAGATAGTATTGGCATATGTATGGATGCTATGTTATGTATATGGAATTATTCTGCTATGATTTTGAGTCTCACTCAAGCTTGAGTGGGTATACTCTATGTACGTGGGTGTATTTGTATGTGGTTGGTGTATAGTGATGGATGATGTATGTATAATGTTTGGATTGTTGTTTCCGGTTGTGTTACGCACATGATTGTGGGTCACTAACCAGTATATAGCTATAAGTGTTGGTCTTGTGGTATAGATATTTACTAAGGACTTGCCCGTGTGAACGTATGTGTGCTAGCTAAACTAAGCGTGTCAATGTACTGAGTTTGTAATTGTATGATTGGTATACATGGATGAAATGTTAGCGTGTATGGGGGTGCACCATGCACGGTTAAGTATGTGCCTAGTTATAAGTTTTGGTGACTATGATATGTTTGGCGTGTCGTGAGTATAGTTATAGGGCCGTATGTGATGCGAAGATATGGTGAAATATTTACATGCACTTTGAATGGCTATATTTGTGAAATTATAGTAATGGTGAATGTGTATTAGATATAGTAAGACTTGTTTGAATAATGGCGTGGTGCGACTACAAGTGTCGATGTGTTTGGTATTGGATGTATACTAGGAAATATTAGGGAGTAATATACCCATGGTTGCTTGTTGCATAGGTAGCTATCTACACGTAGAGCGACGATTGTATTTGCTAGTGTGAGACTATCCTTATGTGAGTATCTGAACTATTATTTGTGCTGGGTAAGTAGTAGCTATATAAGGGAGGTACATATATGTATATGATTGAAACACATGTATGAAACTGACTGACTGTAATAGGTATAAGTGTATAATGTGAGTGAATACATACATGCTGGTGGTGTTAATGATTGATTACCTAGTGCATATATAAGCACTTGTAATAGCTATTCGTGGGTTAAATTATAATGTGACATGATTGGGGTAGTTACTAGAGCGACTAGATATGTTAGAAAGTCCGAGGACGGACTTTATTCTAAGGTGTGGAGGATGTAACGACCACTTTTCGTTGTGCGTTGTTCGTGCACGTGCTTTTGACCGTGCACGTGTTTATCTTAGACTTTGTTTGTTTGTGAACACTTTGATGTGATATGCCGTTGTGAACGTCTCGGAGAGTAGTAAATAGTGGCACTATTTGGAATGACATTTCTCGAGTCGTTTTCCCACAATTTAATCTTATTCGATGAGACGTTGTGATTTTCACTTTTGACGGGATATGTTTCTATTTTTAGTTTCGTCGTCCGACGTCGAAATTGTGATCCGTCTTCTCTGTCTTCTTTCTCTCGTCGTCCGGGTCACCCCAGTATTTATTTCACAATTTTTGGGCTTCATTTGACCTACTTTCATTTTTCGCCCAAACTGTTATTTGTTAACCCTAAGTTTAACCGAGTTATTTGTCCCTAATAATTCGTAATAGTAATATTACTCCCTAATGTCCAAGCCCAGCCCATTGCCTATGCCTTGGCCGCACTATTCACGCATGGAAGAGAGAGAGGGTGTGAAGTGTCTCTTTAATAATATGTTATAACAATTTTTCTAATCAAAGCAATATAACCCTAACCTAGCATCAAACCCTTAGAGACCCATGTGCGTACTGACCTTCATCCTATAGGATAGCCTAGCACCTGTCACTTTATAATACCACTTTAATGCAATTCTTATTATAGGATACTATAGCAGCTCCTACATTTTTAACCCTAGAGGACATCTCTACTGACCCTAGCTATTTACAAATAACCATAGGTTACCCCCCCTTCTCCCAGCCAACACAAGAAACCGCCGCCTCCATCCTCATTTCCCCCGCTGCGGCAACCCGAACCCCAGCGCCGCATCTCTACTTCTTCGACCAAATAACCCCCGCGTCTCCTTCCATCAAAACCACCGGCCTTTTAACCTTCGCCGGCGACCTAGGCTTTCCCCCGACCGAATCCCGACCGCCGTGGTCGCCCGTGCTCCGCGTTGCAACCCCGGAAGCCCCGACCCTGACCTTCATCTACACAGCCTCGCCGGACCTCTCACCGGCTCTCCTCTTCCATCGCCACCTCAGGCGCCCTCGCAACCGCCCCGCATCCGTTTGAGATCGCTGGGTCTCTCTCCCCCCTGCCAATACCGTCGGAAACCCCAAGTCAGCCCGCAACATCACCGCCTGAACCCTCTCCGGCCAAGCTCTGCCATGTGCCGCCGTATCTTTTCTCCCCCGCCGTCCAGACCTCCTCCCTGTCGCCTCCCCTCGCCTGTCTCCGGCTGTCGTCCGGCCAAACACCCTGATCCGCCGCCGGTGCTCTCAGCAACGCGGCAGCGCCGCCCTAGGCACTACGGGTCGCCGGAGCTCCGATCGACCACCCCCGAGAGCGCGGCAGCAACCCCGCCTGCAGGCAACGATGGCATCCTCTCATGTAAGTTTGTTTGCCTGCAAATTGTGATGGCACGTTATGTTGCATATAGGATTAGTCTAGCACTTGATAAGCATGAGCCTGTAGATGCCAAAATGTAAGTTTATAATATTAGGCTTTGTGATATATTACAAGCTATAATAATAGGTGTTACAACTAAAATATGTATATATGATATTAATAAAATGTGTAGTACTGGTAGGTTAGCCATACCTACTTAACCTAGGTTAAGTTGAAGTTGATTTGTTTAAGGTGGTTGCTTACTTGTACCATGTCTTATATAACTATTTACAGCTAGTGAAATGTTAGCCTAGGTTGCTAATAATATGTTATATATTCATTCTTTTTAACAACTTAACGTAGTTAACATGATAGTTACTTAACACCCTTTAATATTGATTTGAACCCTGTCTTATGATAGCAATCCAATTAAAGATTGATTCGCTAGGCGTTTTAGGGTTGACTAAGATTCTAGTCCGTCGTTACGATCTTAACTGAACACGTGATTTATCAACAGAGAACACATCGTTTCGTACCGTATGCGCTACAGGAATCCAACCCCTGGCGTCGCTACCCGACGCCAGTATATCTCTCACGTCGTGTTGAGGTAAGATCTGCACCATAGGAACCCCAACCATCGCATGTTAATTCAAGATTAAAAACAATTACTTTTACTGCTTTGTAACTCACTAATCCAACTTAATAATACGGGACTGTAGGCTGATTGTTGGACCGAGCGTGGGAGCTCTGGAAATTTGTGAATCTGTGATTGGACATTGAGTATGGTGATACCGGCACGTATTTCAGGCAAGTGAAACTTGCTATTTTTTGAATTGGGCCACGTCTTAGGCCATTTACATTGCTTTAGCGTAAAAGAGACTAGACGGTGAAAGGATAGCCATTTAGACGCCATTGACCTAGCTTGACAACGAAGCTCGGTCCGTCATCCTCATCATGCTTGTATGTCACGTTTACTTTCCTTAACGGTACGCGTTTTAACTGTTCATGTCATCCATGCATCCTTAACTGCTATTGCAATTTGCCTGTCACGTTTAATTTCAATTAACGGTACGCGAATATGTTCATGTCATTGCATTTTGCCTGCCATGTTTAATTCAATTAACGGTACGCGAATTATCTGCTCATGTCATTGCATGCTTGAAAACTCATCGTGATTGCGTAGCATCGCTACATACTAGTGCTACTTGTTCCGGCTAGGTGCACCCCTACGCCATACTTGTTAAATCCACTTTCTGGCTCGTGTTCCAGAAGACGAGCTCAACACAGCCTGCGGGCAATAGGGCACTCGTTGAGTGATCCCTTGTACTTGACACTTGAATACAGCCTGCGGGCAATAGGGCATCCATGTGTGGGTGATCCCTTGTACTTGTTACTTGACAATACTTGTCACACTTGCCACTTGTACTTGTCCGTGTTTTACTTGTAAAACTTGTTATCCATGACATACTTGTTACTTGCTACTTGTACTTTACTTGTCTCTTCCATACTATACTTGCCATGCCATGCATCATACTATAACTTCTAGGTTGCTAGTTTACCTTTCTTTCAGTTTCCTTGCCTAAGTCTTTTAGACTTGCTGACATGTGCCCCTTTTCTCTTTTGGGTGTCACATGTTAGATTGTGAGCCAGGGTTGGTCGTCGAGGACGAACAGGTTGCAGGTGTTGAGTTCGAGGACATAGGAGACCAGTCCTAGAGCTCCTTCTAGCTGTGGTTGTTTTCTGCTTAGTCGTTGTTAGGCTGTCGGTGCGTAGCACCTCTCTTTTCTTGTTGATGTTATGTATTATGTTGGCCATGCCTTAGGCCTCTTTTCAGTCTCTTGTACTTTCTTTTTCGATTCTCCTTTTAGCCTGGTGGCTTTTCTGGGATGTGTGAATTTATTTTTGGATGTTCTGAGATAATCTTATCTGTCTCTCTTTATTATTATTGTTGTTCTGTTAGCACTTGCAAGGACCTGCCAATTGATATTTTACACGCTTATCAGACTGCAGCTTCACAGCTCCACGTCTGAGCGGACCTCCTCACGTCTCGCCTTCCATTTTAGGGAAGCGGGTCGTGACAAAAACTATGAATACAATTTAAATCATGAATATAGAACTTATTTTACTCTTATTTCATATTGATATTATTGATTTTTAAGTTCATGTGGATGAATGATATCTGGACAGTATTCGTATTTTTAGTCGCGTTTTTTATTTGGGTTAACGAATTAAACACAATTTAACCCGTTTATGTATTATTCCCGTATTGCGCATATTTGACCGAATTTTTGACCAAACGTCTTTTGAAATTGACCGAATTAAACACGTTTTATTCACGTCCCGAATATTTCCCGTATTATGTATTGCTAACAAGGCCACGCTCACAGCAGCGAGACCCACCACCACCCCCAGAGGGTGGTGGTTTTCTTGATTACCATTGCTCCTGTTCCCCCCTTATTTCGTGCCCATTGTCTGTTCAGGGCCCTGCCTTTACTCATCCTAAAATGGGGAGAATCCATTTTCTTTTATTTTCCTTTTATCATGCATGCATCCGCACCCACCTGCCCCTATTATCTATGTCCTTTTGCCACACTTAGCACATTGAGGACACTGTGCAGTTTAGCTTGGGGGAGTGAGTGCACTCACGTATTTTTTTGTTTTGTTCATTTTATTTTATTTTTGTTCATTTTTATCTTTATTTCTCCACCTTTCTTTATTTTCCACTTATTTTCACCCACTTTTTCATTTTTTTTCTCATGCATCACGTTTTCCTACTTTTCGCGTGCATTGCATTTGTATAGTTAGTTTTTATTTTCCCTTTATCTTTATTTCTTTTATCCTTTTT
>JAULAV010001868.1:0-12000 GCA_030789695.1 Scilla litardierei | reverse complement strand
TATGGTATGGTTGTTATAGTTTTGGGACTAGCTATTGTTGTTGTGGGATTTTGTTTCAGGGAGAGATGAGATTTGTTATAGCAATGATTAACCGATTTTGGAACAATAGGATATTGGAATAGATTTCCTTCGGATGAAAAGAATGGGCTGTCCAAGACTTATTTATAAAACCGAAGTGTGGCGGACTCGATGGAGAATTCTGGTTGAAAGAGATTATATGCGTGAAGATGAGAACTTATCAGATTTGAGGCTTAGACGAATGGTAGATAGGGACGGCTACAGAGTATTGTAGGAGTTATGGTGATCATGAGATTGAGTAGAGCTTTTATTAGCATCGAGACTTGATTGTTGAGTTGACGTGAGGAGACATTGGGAGTAACACAACGTGTTGAGATAAATGGATGGTTAGATTGTCGGATTTAATATTGGTTGAAAATAATTATAATAAGTAGGAGGAGATGTGATCTTGATAGTTCGATTATTTGACGGATAAATTTATGGGAAGATATGACACGGAATGTATTGAGGACACGTCGATTGTTGATTTGTGAAAGGTGTTATAAGATAGACAAAGTTTTCGTCTTGGATTGGTGATCGACTAGAACACCATTTGAGCGACTGATTAATATTGGGAAGAGATTGAGAAAATTTAAAGATGTTATGGAGCGATGATGTGTAGTAGAGTGGTATGGTAAGAGAAGGTGATTATTATTCTCTTATGAGGACTCGGAGTTGGAAATTTAACAGCAGTGATGGATCTATGGTTGAGTTTTAGGATGTGAGATTAGTCGTGGCATTATCCAGTGAAAAGATGGGTTATGATGGATTGGTTGAGGAACGATGTTGAAGTTATAGGATTAGAGATCCTTGTGGGGAAGATGGGAGTTATAAGCTTAAGTATTGATGGATTTTATAATTAGTCTTAGTATGAGTGATTCCGAGGGCGGAATCATTTCTAAGGTGGGTAGAATGTAACGGCCGCCTTCCGACCGTTCGTATTTCCTGCGTGCACGTGCTTTATCGTGCACGTATTTTATTTGGCTATTTCTGAGCTCCGGCATATGCGATGCGATGTGCCGTTGCGATCATTTCGGGGCATTGGATTTCATTGTAATTCTCAGGAACGTCGTTTCACGGCTCGTTTTCTCGCAAAATGACCAGGAACGATAGGGGCGTTTTAGTCATCTGACTCGAAACGCCGTTTCCAATTTTACGTAATTTCTTGGTAGGCATTACACACGATCAGGCTCCGTAGATCTGTGTGCCTCGTCTCCACGATCGCCCCGGTATTTTCGGATTATTTTTCTGACGCCCGGATTGAGAGATATCGCCCGGATTAACCTCGACCGTCGATTTTTCCCCTTTCAGATTCAAATTTCGAAATGGTTAGCCAAATCTGGCTAAATCTCTTTTAAAATCAATTTAAAATCTTTCCCTAATCTTCTTCTCTATTGACCCCTAGACTTACCACAAAAATTACACCCACTATCTCCTTGAGCCCTACAGTTTTGGCTAACCCTAGATGATGTATAGGAAATTTTATTAATATTTATAATAACCCAAATCCTAAACCCTAACTCTAAGTTAACCCTAACCCTAAAAGTTTGTACAGCCGCCACAAAATTTCCAACGGAGGGAGAGACTCTCTCTCTCTTATCCCCCTTCCGTACACATGATCCCCCTCCCCGATCGCCGCTCCTCCCTCGCACCCACGGCAAGCCGCCGCCTGATTCCGCTCGCCCCGCCGTGATTCGGCCACCGCACCGCCCTCGTCGGTGTTCCTGCCGCCTCCCCTTCCATTCCACGTCGAGGTCTTGACCGCCGCCATCTCCCTTCAGGCGGCGCCCTCACCCTCGGATCTCCCCTCGACGCTCGATGCCCCACGATCCGACGCCGACGACCCCGCAATCCGCCCCGATCCCCGCCGCGATCCACCGCCCTCGCAGCCGCGATGCCGCTCCTCCCTCGAGATCTCGTCGACGATCTCCGACACCTGAAGCCGCCCCCTCCTCTGTTGCCGGCGGCATCCCCCGACGCCGCGATCGCACCCCCCTCCGTGGCACTTCTCAGCGCGCTCCGCCACCGTTCGGGCCCGTACCGCCGCCGCTGTGCTGCGCTCCACCGCCGTGCATGTGATCCTCAGCCCGACCCCGATGACCAGCAGCCTCGCCGCAGCAGTTCGCGACGTCTGAACCCCCCGACCGGCGGCTTCTACTTCCGATCGCCGCTGCAGACACCGGAGGAGCTCCGCGATCATCGTAGTCACCTACACATCGTCGTTCGTCGCTGGGAGGAAATTCTCGATCGCTGGAGAGTCTTCTCCGATCCCCTGCACCACCAAATCACCACCGTGCGGCTTTCTTCCCCTCGGCAGCCCGCTGCCACCCTCCGGCACGGCACTGAGGCCGCGCATCCCGCCAACAGCCACTGTGCAGCTGCCTACCTCCCCAACCGCCGCGGACCCGATTGTCCTGCCTCCTAATCACCATCCCGACGTCTTGTGCACTATTATGGCGGCCTATTTCCGCAGCTGCAAGCGGAAGCAACTGCTGCCGCTGATTTTCTGGTGACGCGCCACCGTGGCGAAGCCTTGACAGCCTCCCCGAGTCACGGCCTGACCTCCCCCGGGCTGGATCTCCTCTTTGACAGCCTCCCTGAATCGGCCAGTGATACATCCGACGTTCTAACGATGTCGTATCGCCGTTACTCACTGTTTTGGCCTCCGGGGTCTTTGTTCCTCCTTGCTCGCTGATCCGTAACTCCTTGACGCCGCCTACACATCGTACGGACTGCTACCAGGCCGTACTCGCTGCTTGCGCACTTTGGCCGCTGCCCGGACGAGTCTCACTACGCTACCCGTAGTCGAGACGCTGTTGACGCCGCAGGGCTCACGATCTTCCGGTATTGTGCCCGTTACCGCTACCATTCACATGCCGCCTCGTTACACTACTCGCGACCAAGGCGGTTCCGACGCCGTTCCCGTTGCCGTGCCGTTTCACTGCGCTACCCGCAGCCGCTACGATCCTGAGACGATCCCGAGACGACCTCCACTGCGCTACCCGCTGTCGGGGACACGAGCACCGCCACCGTCTCCAGACCCGATGTAACGACCCGCTCCCGGGGGTCCGATACTTATTTGATATTTGCAGGTTCTGCAGTTTACCAGTGAAATCAGCATAGTCACAACGCAGAGATGTACCAACAACACTCAAACCAGCTTACAGACATTATTACAGTCCAAATTAAAGTACAACAACAACCAACACTCTCTCACACCAATACATGAAAGGAAATACTGAAAGGAAATGCAGAAAAGAAAATACATAGTACAATACACACTCCGACAGAAAAGTAACTAAAACTCCGCGGCCTCCGGGTCGTACGCATGCTCCTCATACTCTGGAACAATCTCCTCAATCAGATCTTCATCTGTCGGTGCCACAAGTGGAACCGAAGGTAAGTCACAAAGATTCTAAACAAAGAAAAGGAGTACTGTACAAGTATGACAAGCAGAAGTAAAGTACGGTGTAGTGTCTGTACAAGTGCAGAAAGTAAAGTGCTATAAGTGCAAAAAGTAAAGTGCATGACTGTAAAGAAGTGACTGTGCAAGCTCCACTAGAACTACGTGACTCAAGTCGGAGAGTACAATATGTGACCGTTTAGTTCGTCTCTTGCCTGGGTGCTACCCAGACGATTGCCGGAACCCAGGCAGCAGGATGGTTTGCCGAAACGCAGGCAGCTAGACAGGAGGCCGAAACACAGGCAGCTTGACATGTAGATCGAACTCTAGTCACTCCCATACTCTCGCAACTATGAGTTACCCCAAAACCCGGTGTTGTGTGAAGTACAAGTTCTTTACATGAACGTTCCACGGGATGTTCCAAGTCAAGTCCAACACAAGAAAGTGGCGTATGTTTCCGTGCTTCGAGCACGTAGTAGTGCGGTGCTACAAGTTCGTACGAGCACAGTGGCTAGATTTCTAAGGTTAGAACCTATCGTGACTTACCAAAATTAATACCGTTGTAGTAAGCCGGAAGAGGATCTAGGGCTTCCTCAGAAGTTGGTACACCAGAGTCTGTACCTGCAACACAAAATACTTATTTTAGAAAAACACGACTTTTTCCTATTTAATAATTAGATTAGTTTGATTTTTTTTAAACTCGTTAAAACGGTGTCGGAAAATATTTAAAATTTTTATATAAACCTAAAATAATTATTTAGATTTTACTGCAAGAGCGGAGAATTTTCGGAAGCTTCTGTAATTTCTTATAATTTTTAGAAACTTAGAAATAGCTTAAAAATCCTAAAAACTTAAGGAACGTGTATCTTCCGTAATTTCTTACGGGAGCAATACAAATCGGAATTACATGAATGAGTAGTCAAAATGACCGTCTCGAAGTCTATTGTCACATATAATTTTATCAAATATTAGTGTAGGTAAAACCAGCGAGTTACGATTTTTAGAATGAATTAAACCTATTTAATCTTTAGGTTCGAAAAATCATTCCGGAAAAAGTAGGCGTTTGGTCGACGTGAGACCAGCGCCAATGGCCCCGAAATGTCGTTTCTGATTTTCTGGGGCTATCCACACATTTTTCTGGGCCAGGTATTTCAAGTTACAGATTTAAAACCATTTAACCCTATTTAATAATTAATTAAAAAAACGTAAATACGTATTAAAAATATTGAAATAAATTTTGAAAAATCATAACTTGAAAACTAAGTATCGGATTGAGACGAAACTGGCGCCTATAAGTTCGTGACGAAGACGCGGACCTTCTGGTGGTATCCGTTTATTTTTTCGACACCTGGATCTAAAACACTATTCATATATAATTATATATTATTATTATTATTTTATTCAACGCACTGACTGGCCATTGTTGGTTCGTTTTTGTGTGTGCGCGAGGTGATTTTTGTGTGTGCGCATGCTGTGCTCACCTCGCGCGAGCTGCTGTTTGATGTGGACGACGGCATGCCAGAGGGAGAGGTGAGGCAGGCGGGGAGGGGGCACTCGAAGCTGCTCACCAGAGGCCTTGAAACTCGGGGGAAACGCGCGGGGTTCGGTGCTGCATTGTGGAATAGCGGTGCTAGGGAAGCGAATACCGGTGGTAGAGGTGACGACAAGGCTCTGGGAGGAGGCGCGGCGGCGGGATGCTCTGTGGTGGAGCGGTGGCGGAGGACGGCCGGCGCTCGGCGCGGCGGCGGTTTGACTGCAGGTCGAGCTCAAGGGATGGGTTTTGAGAGCGGGCGCGGGGGTTGATCCGAGCTAAAGATAGGATAAGAGAGCCTGTGATAATTTTAGAGGGCATGGGGATTTTGCCTAGGCTTGGGGTTTCAAAAATGAAGAGGGAGAGAGATCTGTGCCTGATTGGGTTAAGTTTGATGCGGGCTGGGTTTTTAGCTGTGAGGAGGAGAGATTAGAGAGGGGTATTTATAGGTTTAATTAAACTAATTAAATACTAAACCTCATTAATACTTAGTCAAAGTAATAAATAGGTTAGGTGATTAGGTAGAACTTTAGACTAAGTTTTGACAATGTCTAAACGTGTCCCCTCCACGTTTTAGACATGGTTAGGGTAGGTAGTTAGGGTAATTTAATTAATTAGGTTTGGTTAATTAAGGTAAGTAGTAAAAAGTAAAACTCCATTAGTGAAAGTATTTTGTAAAATAGAAGAACTAAATTACGATTTTGCCCATACTAGTAAACGTGTCCGAAAAATTATGAAAACATACCCACGGGACCGTATCGTCGCGAGGATCGCGAATACAAGATCCGTTCCGGGATTTGAGCTACGAAAATACTGGTTTTAGGCCAAAACATTTAGAAAGCGGGTATGTGGGTTCTAGGCCAAAATGATATCCGAAAATTACAAAATTAATGTGGGAGCCCTAAATGATCATAGGATGCTACTGCAGAAGTTTGAAAACGTTTTGAAGACGTTTGAATAGAAAATAAATTCGTCGAATCAAAACGGTAATTTTTGAAAATGAATTTTAAAAGAAATGTTTTGAGTATTTGAGGAAATCTGAAATTGCTGAAATACTTTATAATAAGTCTAGTGTTTCAAAATATTTTTATAAGAATTTTTGAAATCCGTTTAAAACTCCTGATCAACCATTACAAAATGTCTTTTAAAATGAAATTACTTTAAATATTTAGCTTAAATGTTTACGAAAAATACAGGTCGTTACATTCTACCCTCCTTAAAATAATTCCGTCCTCGGAATTTAAAAATCTCGGTTGAAAATAATTTATTTTATGAAGAAGCTCAAATAAATAAATGATAGAAGAAAAAAAATAGTAATCTAGTAAATTAGGTTGTAAATAACACGAAATATAATGTGATATTATAGCATCAAGAAAGCAAGAGATGTTATATATGAATACATACTATTGACATCATCATAGTTTCCGTAACTATTCCTGAGACCAGTATCATTACAATAGTTACCCTTCCTTCTCAAGTAGCCCAAGATTAACATGAGATAATAATATCACATGAAAATGAGGGCTATTATGATGACAACATATGTTCGAACTTGGAACCTGAGGTGATAAGCCAGTAGAAAGCTATTTAAACCACATAAACCGGAAGACTATAAAGTTTATTCATGCTACTGGTGACTAACGGGGTCTAGCCACAGATGTTGTTATAATATAGCATGTATCGACTAATCCACGGGTACCAACAACATCAATTTCCATAATGCCCAACCACATGCTAACGTCCAAATCACCGCCCAAAGGTAAGTACAAGGCCAACACTCTAAGTCAGTACTCACTGCTAGCATTCCTTCCGTCAATCTCCATACTATCCCACAATAAGGCAAGATCCAAGCTCCCATCCAGAGCCAAGCACAAGGCCTACATCCAACTTCAACACCCAAGGCCAATATCATGTCAATAATCATCAATAATAATACTAGATGCTAACACCAATGGTTGAAATCTACTGTCATCAGCATCAGCCCTAAGCAGTTCAACGACCAAAAAGTTATGAACCCACAAACACGAAGGAGCGGCCCTAAGAGGAAATCGAAGCTGGGCAGTTCAAGGGGGAAGAACCAGAAAAAGGAGCTCCCAATAATACCAATAGCGGCGGGTTCCCAATATCCCGACCACACAGCAACAGTGAGGGAGGCGGCGAGGGCTGTTGCTAAGCCCAATAATCCCCAAAGTCGTCGTCGGGCCATCGGCGGCTGACGATCCGCGATGGCGAGGGCTACGACTGGCTGTCGATCCATGGCGGGGACTCCGGGATGGAGCGGAGCTGGCGAGGTTTCGGGTGAGGCTGAAGGAGCTCGGGTGAGGGGGGAAGCCGTGGGATGGTTTGGTGAGGAAGCAGAGGGGTTTAAATAGAGGGGGTGAGGTTCGAAAAGGGCACCAAAAATAGGCAATAGGGTAGGATAGGGTTTGGCGGGAACGGATCTCGAGGGGGGAAAGTGGACAAAAGAAATAAAGAGGGGGGCCGAAAGTCATTGTAGGTAGTGTAGGGTAGGCGGGAACGAGGCTCGAGGCGAGGATGAGGACAAAGGCAATAATGAGGGGAGGTGGTAGGCGTGGAAAAAATCGGGTACAAGATGAGAGTAGGGTAGAAAAGAAATACGAGTTCCAGAAGGAAGCAAAAATGCAACATCGTATATGTGCACGTCATGTTTTGCTCGTCTTAAAATCTCCAGCATCATCCTCGAATACTTCTGAACGTCCTTCGATCTGCATCCGCTGAGGAGTTCGAACTTCTGATGATCGAAAACTCGAACGCTACCCTCCTTAAAATAAACGTAGCTAGAGTCAAACAACTAGAAATAGAAAGATTCTAAGATGGTCAATCGAAAGGTCATCAAGCTAATGGAAGGGTGTTAGTGATGAAGATCGATGGCGTTACATAGTCATGATTCACGTCCTTGCGGTCCAGCGGACACGGCCAGGGAAGTGACTAAGCCAGGATCACTTATGCCCAGTCTAGCCAGGTTGATCCAACAGACTTTAGCCAAGCACATTAACCGGTATCATGGTCCATTGAAGGAAGATCATCATTCATATGAGTGCCACCGACACAGAAAGATTTTCTCCCTTTTTTTACAACTAATTAATTCTATCAAAATTTTGTTAATGACTTTTTATTAAGGCAAGATATGTCAACTCCATTGGGGCTCTCCGAGATGTTCCCGTCTATCTTTCGAGTGTCGAACCTGCATCCATAGAAATGTCAGCTTAGTTGAGTATCGTATATGATACACCCTGGTTTCACTATACTGTTCACGAGGTATTTTGCATGGACCTGCGTGGGCCGCCAAACCTGTAACGACCCGCTCCCGGGGGCCCGATACTTATTTGATATTTGCAGGTTCTGCAGTTTACCAGTGAAATCAGCATAGTCACAACGCAGAGATGTACCAATAACACTCAAACCAGCTTACAGACATTATTACAGTCCAAATTAAAGTACAACAACAACCAACACTCTCTCACACCAATACATGAAAGGAAATACTGAAAGGAAATGCAGAAAAGAAAATACATAGTACAATACACACTCCGACAGAAAAGTAACTAAAACTCCGCGGCCTCCGGGTCGTACGCATGCTCCTCATACTCTGGAACAATCTCCTCAATCAGATCTTCGTCTGTCGGTGCCACAAGTAGAACCGAAGGTAAGTCACAAAGATTCTAAACAAAGAAAAGGAGTACTGTACAAGTATGACAAGCAGAAGTAAAGTACGGTGTAGTGTCTGTACAAGTGCAGAAAGTAAAGTGCTATAAGTGCAGAAAGTAAAGTGCATGACTGTAAAGAAGTAACTGTGCAAGCTCCACTAGAACTACGTGACTCAAGTCGGAGAGTACAATATGTGACCGTTCAGTTCGTCTCTTGCCTGGGTGCTACCCAGACGATTGCCGGAACCCAGGCAGCAGGATGGTTTGCCGAAACGCAGGCAGCTAGACAGGAGGCCGAAACACAGGCAGCTTGACATGTAGATCGAACTCTAGTCACTCCCGTACTCTCGCAACTATGAGTTACCCCAAAACCCGGTGTTGTGTCAAGTACAAGTTCTTTACATGAATGTCCCACGGGATGTTCCAAGTCAAGTCCAACACAAGAAAGTGGCGTATGTTTCCGTGCTTCGAGCACATAGTAGTGCGGTGCTACAAGTTCGTACGAGCACAGTGGCTAGATTTCTAAGGTTAGAACCTATCGTGACTTACCAAAATTAATACCGTTGTAGTAAGCCGGAAGAGGATCTAGGGCTTCCTCAGAAGTTGGTACACCAGAGTCTGTACCTGCAACACAAAATACTTATTTTAGAAAAACACGACTTTTTCCTATTTAATAATTAGATTAGTTTGATTTTTTTTAAACTCGTTAAAACGGTGTCGGAAAATATTTAAAATTTTTATATAAACCTAAAATAATTATTTAGATTTTACTGCAAGAGCGGAGAATTTTCGGAAGCTTCTGTAATTTCTTATAATTTTTAGAAACTTAGAAATAGCTTAAAAATCCTAAAAACTTAAGGAACGTGTATCTTCCGTAATTTCTTACGGGAGCAATACAAATCGGAATTACATGAATGAGTAGTCAAAATGACCGTCTCGAAGTCTATTGTCACATATAATTTTATCAAATATTAGTGTAGGTAAAACCAGCGAGTTACGATTTTTAGAATGAATTAAACCTATTTAATCTTTAGGTTTGAAAAATCATTCCGGAAAAAGTAGGCGTCTGGTCGAGGTGAGACCAATGCCAATGGCCCCGAAATGTCGTTTCTGATTTTCTGGGGCTATCCACACATTTTTCTGGGCCAGGTATTTCAAGTTACAGACTTAAAACCATTTAACCCTATTTAATAATTAATTAAAAAAACGTAAATACGTATTAAAAATATTGAAATAAATTTTGAAAAATCATAACTTGAAAACTAAGTATCGGATTGAGACGAAACTGGCGCCTATAAGTTCGTGACGAAGACGCGGACCTTCTGGTGGTATCCGTTTATTTTTTCGACACCTGGATCTAAAACACTATTCATATATAATTATATATTATTATTATTATTTTATTCAACGCACTGACTGGCCATTGTTGGTTCGTTTTTGTGTGTGCGCGAGGTGATTTTTGTGTGTGCGCATGCTGTGCTCACCTCGCGCGAGCTGCTGTTTGATGTGGACGACGGCATGCCAGAGGGAGAGGTGAGGCAGGCGGGAGGGGGCACTCGGAGCTGCTCACCAGAGGCCTTGAAACTCGGGGGAAACGCGCGGGGTTCGGTGCTGCATTGTGGAATAGCGGCGCTAGGGAAGCGAATACCGGTGGTAGAGGTGACGACAAGGCTCTGGGAGGAGGCGCGGCGGCGGGATGCTCTGTGGTGGAGCGGTGGCGGAGGACGGCCGGCGCTCGGCGCGACGGCGGTTCGACTGCAGGTCGAGCTCAAGGGATGGGTTTTGAGAGCGGGCGCGGGGGTTGATCCGAGCTAAAGATAGGATAAGAGAGCCTGTGATAATTTTAGAGGGCATGGGGATTTTGCCTAGGCTTGGGGTTTCAAAAATGAAGAGGGAGAGAGATCTGTGCCTGATTGGGTTAAGTTTGATGCGGGCTGGGTTTTTAGCTGTGAGGAGGAGAGATTAGAGAGGGGTATTTATAGGTTTAATTAAACTAATTAAATACTAAACCTCATTAATACTTAGTCAAAGTAATAAATAGGTTAGGTGATTAGGTAGAACTTTAGACTAAGTTTTGACAATGTCTAAACGTGTCCCCTCCACGTTTTAGACATGGTTAGGGTAGGTAGTTAGGGTAATTTAATTAATTAGGTTTGGTTAATTAAGGTAAGTAGTAAAAAGTAAAACCCCATTAGTGAAAGTATTTTGTAAAATAGAAGAACGAAATTACGATTTTGCCCCTACTAGTAAACGTGTCCGAAAAATTATGAAAACATACCCACGGGACCGTATCGTCGCGAGGATCGCGAATACAAGATCCGTTCCGGGATTTGAGCTACGGAAATACTGGTTTTAGGCCAAAACATTTAGAAAGCGAGTATGTGGGTTCTAGGCTAAAATGATATCCGAAAATTACAAAATTAATGTGAGGAGCCCTAAATGATCATAAGATGCTACTGCAGAAGTTTGAAAACGTTTTGAAGACGTTTGAATAGAAAATAAATTCGTCGAATCAAAACGGTAATTTTTGAAAATGAATTTTAATAGAAATGTTTTGGGTATTTGAGGAAATCTGAAATTGCTGAAATACTTTATAATAAGTCTAGTGTTTCAAAATATTTTTATAAGAATTTTTGAAATCCGTTTAAAACTCCTGATCAACCATTACAAAATGTCTTTTAAAATGAAATTACTTTAAATATTTAGCTTAAATGTTTACGAAAAATACAGGTCGTTACACCCGACGCCAGATTAAATGCACGTTCCTCACACCAGGTTGGTCCCCCTAACTCGTAGCAAACCCACACCGTAGCAAAATTGAACCCTAAACTAAAAGTCGACAATTTGAACTAAAATTTATTTTCCAGCACCAGTAAAACGTTGTACAAATCAAGAAAATTGACGAATGGACTTTATTGACTGTGCACATAGGATTAGATCGTCGATTAGGCTGAAACATCGAAAAAGTGACTTTTGACGAATAGGATAGTCCCGATAATCTAGAAACAAACCCTAATAGGACTTGATGGAAAATCACGACCTGACACCGTCGCCGTGACCCTATTTCAGACGGACTTCCACGGACTAGACGCTTGGACGAGACGCTTCGAGAGGACGACACACTCGCCATTGCAGGCAAGTGTATCCCACTTGCACTTTTGGCCGTGCTTAGGCCTTTGTTGGTTAGAATTGTTAATTGTGAACAAAAAGAACCGGACGTGAAATGATAGCGTCCGGGACGACCCTGACGGCTCAGACTTGACGACGAAGTCTGAGCCTGACAACAACAAATTTTGATATTGTAGGGCTATCATGTGTGTGCATGTGTGTGGACACCCTAG
>JAULAV010001867.1:0-124867 GCA_030789695.1 Scilla litardierei | reverse complement strand
TTTCATCGAGTGGAAGAAGCTGGTTAAGACTCAGACATGTTGGAAGGTCATGCTTCTCTGAAGTGACAACGGTGGGCAGTATAGGTCGGATCTCTTCGAGAAATTCTGCAGATCAGAAGGGATTAAGAGGCACTTCACCGTGAGTGGTACGCCATAGCAGAATGGTGTACCTAAGAGGATGAATCGGACTTTTCTGTAGATAGTTTGATGCATGTTGTCAACAGCCGACCTATCGAAGGAATTTTGGGCAGAGGCCTGGGCGAATGCGACCTACTTGGTCAATCGGCTACCGTCTGCTACATTAGGAGGATGACCTCAGAAAGCCAGTTTCTAACTATAGATCAATACGAGTTTGGGGCTGTCCAATCTACTATGCCATAAAGGAAGACACACTCAATGCTCGAGCCAAGAAAGCCATCTTCTTCTGATTTAGTAATGGTGTCAAGGGATATCGACTGTGGTATCCAACACAGAAAAGTGATTGTAAGCAGAGATGTAATGTTTGATGAGTCGGCATTACTAAAGGAGGAGCATGAACCAAAGGTGGAGACCGAATAGACACAATTAAAGCAGGTCTACGACAATGTGTTTAAGGTTCTAGATCGGTCGGTCGACGACTCAGATCGACCCACACTAAAAGCTGTAGAAGACGGACTCCAGATGGATGTTGGTGAAGTTGGTGGTTCAAGCTCAGATGGTGGAGATAGCTCGTCTCCAAGGGTCGTTCATTCGAAGGATTTCATAGCAATGTCGAGGCCGAGACGTGAGATAATAAGACCTGCAAGATACTTGGAGATGGTCTCATTTGCTTTTCCCGATGAAAGTATAGACATTCCCACTTCTTTCAGAGAGGTGGAGCAATTTGAAGACCCGGAGCAGTGGAGGAAGGCGATGGACGAAGAGATGGAATCACTGGCAAAGAACGATACATGGGATCTTGTGGAGCTTCCGAATTGCAAGAAGGCAATTGGGTGTAAGTGGTTCTACACCAAGAAGGATGGAGCCGAAGACAGAGACGTTCGCTACAAATCTCGCCTTGTAGCGAAGTGCTATGAATAGAGGGAAGGTGTCGATTGCAATGAATTCTTCTATCTGGTGGTGAAGCATTGCTCAATTCGGATCATGTTGGTATTAGTTGCTCAGTTTGACCTTGAACTGGTGCAACTAGATGTCAAGACAAAGTTCTTACATGGAGAGCTTGAGGAGGAGATCTATATGGCTCAGCCCGATGGCTATGAGAATGTTGACGGTCTTGCATGTAGGCTGAAGAAGTCGCTCTACGGGCTGAAGCAGTCACCGATACAATGGTATAAGCATTTCGAATGCTTTATAACGAATGATCAAGTGTATGTTCACAATCCATATGATCATTGCATGTTCTATCGGGAATTGGATGAAGGGTCGTTCATCTATCTCTTACTTTATGTCGATGATAAGATCATTGCTTATCGAGTAAAGAGGAGATTCGAAGATTGAAGTCTCGGCTCAGCTGTGAGTTTGAGATGAAGGACCTATGCAAAGCATGGAGGATTCTTTGGATTGAGATTACAAGAGATCGAAGTGGAGGTACAGTTCATCTTACACAGAGTCGCTATTTAAAGTCTATTATACAGAGAGTTGGCTGTGAGAAGATGAAGTCAGTAGTTACTTCACTTGTACCTCACTTTAAGCTATGTGCCAATCATTGCCCGAAGTATGAAGAAGATAAGAGGCTCATAAAGAGCATACCGTATGCCAATACGGTAGGGGCCTTGATGTATGCTATGGTATGTACCCGACCCAACCTATCACATGCGGTCAGTATGGTGAGTAGGTGCATGCACAATCCGGGGAAGGAGCACTGGCGAGTAGTGCCATGGATACTGAGATACATCAATGGCACAGTCGATGTCGGATTGACCTATAGTCAAAGTGTTCATGGTCCGCATACTGTTGGCTACGTCGATTCTGACTATGCATGCAACTTGGATGGGATGCAATCGACGACATGCTACGTCTTCACCTTGTCAAGCGCTCCTATATGTTGGGGAAGCATCCTTCAGTCTACGGTGGCCATGTCTACAACAGAGGCAGAGTATATGGCATTGACTGAAGTGGTGAAGAAAGCGATATGGCTGATGGGCTTGATGGATGATCTAGGAGTCTAACAGGAGCAGTATGATGTCCATTGTGATAGCCAGAGTGTGGTGCCCCTGGCTAAGAATCATGTCTTTCATGCTTGTATCAAGCATATCGAGGTGAGATTCCACTTTGTCCGTGACTATATGGGAGAAGAAGAAGATGACATCAACTTGCTAAAGATCGGAACAGAGGACAACCCGGCGGACTTGCTGACGAAGGTTGTATCGGGAGTCAAGTTCAAGCACTGTTTGGATTTGCTCAATGTGGTTCCTCGATGAAGCTAGTGTCAGCCCCATAAGGGGGCATTTGTGGCTCAGTGGAGTCAGTTGAGTTCTTAGACATTTGGTCCTTTGGAACATTGGGCTCTACGGAGCAAAAAATGCGTTAACATCAGATGATGCTCGACCAAGGCGATGTGTGGACGATCGTTCATGTGACAGATGCCTAAATCTCGCCAATGTGGAGATTTGTAGAAGTTGGCACGATTTCACCGCTGACGAGTCATTGGTCATTCCGTCGAGCTATCTTGTGCCGAGATAGCTCGATTTCGCAACTGACGAGTCATTGGTCATTCCGTCGAGCTATCTTGTGCCGAGATAGCTCGATTGCGAATGGATACGATCCATCTAACTCGGCACAAGTCAGATAGGTCAAATGCCGAGCTATGTGACTTCAGCAACGTATTGGACTCTCGGTCGTGAGGGTCGTAAGGGTCGGCGGCTTAGATGAATTGGCAGCTCTATGGTTCAACCTCCCAGTGGGTCGAACAGTTCGACCTCCCAGTAGGTTGAACAGCTTGGTTCAGCACTTTGGTCGTTCGGTCGTCAGAAGGATGTTCGGTCGAGCAAAAGGGTGGGGCCTACTTGGATGTGACGGAGGCAAGTAGGGTGCGGCCACATGCCTACTAGGGTTTGGTGCATTAAATGCGTAGAGCTATGATTGGATATGAATTCCATTAAAGTCAGGATTCACATCTCTAGGTGCATCCCCCTCAATGTTGGCACCTATTGTACCATAGGGGTATATATATGTAGTTTTAGAGGGGGGTTTCAGTGTGGAATACATTGGAGAACTCTTGGGCCTCTATTTGTGAAAGCCAACTTTGAGAGATATCGTTGAGAGCTTTTGGAGGGATCATTGTGTGCTTCTTCTTCGTTTGTGAAGCGAGAAGATTTGTATTTGTTATTTCCTTTCGTAATAAAGCTCATTGGTGTTCTCTTGGCCGACCGACGGCCTAAAGTTGCTATCTTTTTTAGCCCTTCTCGTTTGGTTGGTTACTTATCCTTGTCCTCGGTTATCGACCATCTTGTATGTTCCGTTGTGTTGTGCGTCGTCGGCCCACAACAGATCAGACGCCTGTTAGGTCGCGACCATGCGTTTAATCTACTTCAGATTTGAAAAAAATTAGTCTGTGGATTACCAGACGTCTGATGGGATTACACTAGACGTCTGGTAATCCACAGGTGACGACGGAGGGGCAACCATTCAGCCTCTGATTCAGCCTTTATTAGGAGGGAGCTGAGGCTGAATCTGACTTGGCTTAGATTCAACCCCTGCTGCTGGTCTGAATGGTTCAGTCTTCCATTAAGAGTGCTCTAATCCCATGAAACAAAAAGCTAAAGAAGGGCAGGCACATTCGTCCACGTGCCCCGCACGCGTCACTTTTAGTGTTAGTATATGTGTTGCATTATTCTGATATAATTATTACAACATCGAGATCAATGCAGAACCTTGTAACTACCAAGATCCCAATTGCCAAAGTAACAAAAACATTTATAAGGCAAGTCTGCAAACAGCAAAAAGCTTTCGTCACTGTACACAACGGAGGGAAAGCGGCTCCCTGAGGACGCAGCTCCAGATGCAATCCACGCCGTCCGTGTCGTCGGGGAGCGAGATCGGGGCGGGCGACGGAGAGAGACGGTCGCCGGGGAACCCGATGGCGGCCTTGCACCCGTCGACGAGCGACGAGAAGAAGACGTCCCTCAGATCGCTGCCGTGGTCGCCGTCTATCGCCGCCAGGTGGCTCTCCTTCTGCCAAGGGAACTCGAACACGCCGAGCAGCCGATGATGACTGTCGGCGGCCTCGTCAACAAAAGGATCGATCGTCGGTGTCGGCGCAACCTCGATCTTCTTCTTCCCTCTTTTCGATGGATCCAATGACGATGACGATGAGGAGGACCTTGATCTCTTCTTGTTCCCGCGATCCATCTGATGATTATGACCCTTTAAAAAGGAAAGAAAAATAATTTCTTACCTCTTTTGGCCTTGATCTGTTTGTTGATGAATGCAAGGGCGGTGGGTTATAAATAGAGGTATGTGGCTTCTCGAAGTGGGAGGGCGCGAAACCGTCTCAACGAATCACACGCTCCTCATCCCCCTCTCGCTCCTCTTTTCTTCTTTTATTTGCCTTATTTGCAGTTGGACCCCCTCCCTCTGTTGCTATTTATAGCAATCCCCCAAATAGTAATAATAATATACGACCAAACCGCTTCCTTCCTTTTTGTGATTAGTCCGGTTTGCCCTCAACGAATTTGTTAGAATTACACCGACCAGCCGTAATGATGGCGAGTATCGAGAGGGGGCATTGTCGTCATTTGTAATTGCATGTAGACGAATGTTGATGTGTCCTCGTTCGCATTTCCAGATCGGAGATCTCGACCGTTTGCCCTGATGGGGAGTATCCCTATTTTTGCAATTTACATGCCCTCAATTGTAAAATTTACGTAAGAAATAGAACCGAGTACTGACCATTTCAGAGGCAAGCTCTACGCAACGGGTGAAGTTTGTGACAACCGAAATATACAAATAATGATTTTCGTAGGTACTAATATAAAAGAATGAAGAAACAAAAGCTCGAAGTTAGTCCGCAGGTGCATTGAAACCATTTCATGGCTTGATTGTTTTGTGAGGTGTCGACGGGACGCTGGCGAGGACGTCTTCGATGACTATTTGTCAGCAGATGACTAGGACCCGACAGATGATTTCGGGTCAGGGAGAGCTAGACTCGAGCAGCTGGTTTGAAACACGACCTAACTCCGATTTGTCTTAATATGTCTGCAACACAAGAAAGATCGTCGGGGGGGGGGGGGGGGGGGGGGGGGGGGATCTAGGCTTCGACCCTAATCCCATTCGATGATTAAGTCAGTGGATGACTAGGAAGGGCTCGAGGCAGCACGATCCGACCTATTGAGAGGTCGTCCGATTACTCTCTCGCCGAGCTATGGAGGAAATATAAAATGGAATCAGATAACTGAGTGTTAGAGTATCTGAGTTTTTAGTCTTTCTTTGAGAGGCCATCGTCCTATCACTGTTGAGACTTCTTATATGTGTTGATTTCTCCTAGTGCCATTAGTTGATAATGGCATCGCCTTTATGATGCGTCATTGTCACTCATTTGCACCGTCACCCATGAAAAGGAGCGTAACGGCCGGCCATTCACTCCGTCGTTACTAACCGGCTCCTTGATATTCAGGATCCCAACAGGTGGATGAGCTGTCAATTTGACTAAGAAGCTAGCCTCCTATATGGGCCTCTAGGCTCGTGGGCTGAGGCGATGTATTCAACTTAGGCTTTTTATTTGAGTAAATTATTTTCTCCTCCACGTGGAAGTAACAATGGCCCTCATCTCCCGAGCTTGAATGAGATGACAGTTGAGGTCGGGTGATGTGACCTCTTATTAATTGGGCGTGGTAGTCGAGACTAGATATTTGATTGTGTCTGCCAGAAATCTCGACCCTTTGATTTGGTTGTTTGGAAGCCCAAAGCCAGAAATCTCTATCAATTTTGGAGTTTGAGGAAGAAGATGAATGACACGTGGACAAAGAAGAAGGATGAATGCCTTACTCGAGCGACGACGAAGTTGATCGGAGAAGAAGAAAGCCAAGGTGAGAAGGAGCACAACTCCATTAGGAAGCGGATGAGGGTTTTCTTCAGCCCCTCCTTTCTATTTATACATAGGGCAGCTTCCCTCCTAAGGCGAGCTCAGCCAGCCGATCTGACACACGTATCGACATCGCTTAGCACTGATGCTCAGTGATCCGTGTTTTCTTGGCATGAGATGTCTAGGGTTTTGCGTGTTCTGAAGGCCAGAATTAAATATGGTGACTTAACTAATGTGCCCAGTTAATGTGTGTCACATCATCTGACCTGAACCTCGACTACAGTTAAGCTCGAGAGACGAGGGCCATTGATACACTAGGCCGACCTTCAATGACTACTCATCTAATTATTGGAGTGGACAAGCTCAGTCAAGCCCACATCTTCGGCCAAATAGCCCAGAGACCCTCGTGCGAGGCCAACCGTCTCTCCATTTAAGGCGACATCTGAGCTGACCATTGGGCTCCCTTATCAATGCCAACCATTAAGCTCGTTACCAATGAAGACATTCAATGACTGACCGTTCAGCTCATCATCAATGGTGACAGCTCGAACCAAGGATAATAAAGCGCCATAAAGGCTCAAGCGTTACCCTCTAGGATCTGCTGTCTATAAGTAGTCTCTCGAATAACGAGAGAGGGGATGATTCTCGGATATTCTCATTCTCTGATTCCACCAAAGTCAGGTACTCCAATTTCGGTATCTACTCCACCTAAACTTCCACTTTTGATCCATAAGCACGGCATGATAGGTAGTGTTTGATCTTCCAACATATCAGCCACAGTTACCCCGAGGCTCTGTGAGTCGCTGACTGATTTAAGCATCTGATGAGACTAGGTTGGACCCCAGATCCGACTCTCCATCACGAGCTTCTCATGCTTTAGGATGCCCAAGATAGCCAGGATGTAGCTCGGACAAAACTCTAAAAGCTCGGACTGAGGACTGCTCAAACAGAGGAAAGCCCACCCAACACCAGTCAGCTAACTTCATCAACCTACGTCAACTATTGAAACTGAATCATCTTTCAACAACATCAGTGGTGAGAAAACACACGTTACATACTTTAATTTAAACTTAATTTAATTTCATATACATCACATTTGTTTCATATTGTTGGAAATAATAGGCTCTCAAAAGCCTTTGTTTCATTCCAACTAGCTCTTTAGTCCCACATTGCTTGGGCAATTTTTCTTGGAGGAGTTTATTAGGGAGTTGTTGAGACTTGGGGATGTCTGATCACTCCATATTTTACACCTTTTTTCCGCATGTTAGCATGCCATTTAGATCGCCCAAATCGTGTTTTTCACGTTTATTCGACAATATTGCGATGCTTTTCACGATTTGTTGTTTTTGTCATATTTCAGGAGATTTGGAGCGATTTGGAGTGATTCTGAGATGCACCAGCTCCGGAGTGTCATCGAAGACTCTCTTGAGGGGTATTTTACTATTGGAAAGGAGTGGAAGGAGAAAGAACGTCGTAGGAGCGACGAGGGAGCGAAAATATGAAGTTTGGGTATTTTGAGCATTCCACTCGGCCGAGTGAAGGAGTCACTCGGCCGAGCATCGGAAGCCCGCTCGGCCGGCCAGACCGGACACGCAACAGAGCTATATTCAGCGTGCACTCGGCCGAGCATCGCCATGTCACTCGGCCGAACCACGGAGACCCACTCGCCCGAGTGGCATCAAGACGACGGCAACAAAAATTCCAGACTTACTGTTTTTTTACAGTCGATTCCCGAAGACCGACTCGACCGAGTGACGAAAGACCGTCCGCCCGAGTGAAGAACGCCCATCGGTCGAGTGACTCCCGATGAGACAAACCCCGAGACCCCCAACTCTCTGTAATTGTACAGGGTCTCTCACTCGGCCGAGTGACATTTGTCACTCGGCCGAGTGAGCCGCGCTGCCTGTAGCGTAAACTGCGATTTTGAGGCTGCGCAGGGGCATTTTCGTCAGGATTTTTTGGGCAATTTTGGGGGGTATTTAACCCCAGTTTTTAACCTAGTTTAGAGAGCTTTTTCAGAACTTTTTGTAGCCTTTTTAGATTAACTTTTTAGGGATTAGATTTAGCCTTGAGGGAGGAGAGAAAAGTGAGTTTTTGTTGGATGCTATCTTGTTCTTCATTGGTTTGTCTCCTTCTCCCTCAAAAACTCCATTTTTATTGATATTTTGAATATAGCAATGAATTCTATTGCTTTTGATTGTGAATTTATATTGCATATTATTATGAATTGTGAGTAGTTCATCGTCTTAGGGCGTAGGGATGAACCCTACGAGCCCAATTTCGAATTTGTGATGAATTGGTGAAACTATTGCTAGGATTGATTAGGGTTAGTTTGGGATTGCTATAATACGAATAGCTAGGGATTCATACCGATTGGGATTTGCAAGAGATTGGATCCCAATTCGATATGAAGCCCTAGAAATCGAATTGGGTTGTAATTGAATTTCTCCGGCATCTGTTTACAAGAGATTGGACCGAAACTAGGGTTTTCGATTGCAATTCTATACCAATACCCGTTTGCAAGAGATTGGACGGGTAGGAACTATCCCAACCTAGGTCATAGCTCGAGTTTGCACGAGAGTGGGCTCGAGATACGATTGAACGATGATGTTGTTCTTCACGCTAGTTTGCCTAGGTTAGGGTTTGCAAGAGATTGGACCCTACCCTAGGTTGGATATAGACCGACAATAGCGCGAGAGCGTGAGCTTGGTTCTACAATTAGTTGCAACTAGTTCACGCGAATTTCAATTCTAGCAATTGTGAAACCTACGGATCACAATGACGAGATACGGCGAGTAGCGGGGATTCCCTACCCCTAGGCGTCTATATTGATTTGTTATTTCTTTTATACATTTGAACGACTGTGACCGCATTTTGCGAACATTTCCCGACTTTTCCTATAGCCAGGTGATTGAAGAAGACACTGTTATTAGGCCTCCCTGTGTTCGATACCCGCTCGCCGCTACACCGTGCGCTTGCGGTAAGACTACAGTGTCGCCGCTCCAGGACGTGCATTCGGGGTGCGATCAAGTTTTTGGCGCCGTTGCCGGGGAGGCAATAGTGTTTGATTCTACTGACCTAGCTATTTTTATTTTTTTTTCTATTATTTCTATTTTTAATTTGCCCTTCCATTGTGTTAACTATCTCTTTGAAACTCTGTTTTCCCTTGCATGTACACGCGATCCTCGGCGAACCCCGAAGAGATACTATACGATCCGGAGATCGAGCGTACATTGAGGAGGATCCGAGCGGAGAGGAGACCCGTTACGGAAGGAAATTTTATGACCCATCCTGAGACACCGGAAGAATTGGCGGCGCGAATGGCGATGATCATTTCCATACGAGATAGGCTTCGGCCTAAGACTTCTTCCACGACCTCGTCCATAGTCATGCCGGAGTTGGCGGCCGACAAAAATTTTGAGTTGAAGACCGGATTGGTGGTCCTTATGCAACAAGATCCTTTTCATGGGAACTCCCATGAAAACCCTCATTACCACATCCAGCTCTTCCTATTAAAGTGTGCCACCTTCCAAATGCCGGGCGTCTCCGTGGATGCTATCAGACTGCGCCTCTTCCCTTTCACACTCAAGGACAAGGCATTATATTGGTTGAGGACGCAAGCTGAAGGAATCTTCACCACTTGGGATGGGTTGGCGAGTGCCTTCGTCGACAAATTTTACCCACCCTCCAAGACGGTGAAGATAAGAAGTGCTCTCATGTCCTTCAAGCAAGGACCACAAGAGACTCTCTATGAAGCATGGGAGTGCTTCAAGGACTTGCAACATCAATGCCCTCATCATAGCATTGAGGATTGGGAGCTTGTCCACAGTTTCTACAATGGACTCCAACCGGGGACGAAGCAGATTATTGATGCCACGACAAATGGAGCCATTTTGTCGAAGACTCCCGATGGAGCTACAGCCTTGCTTGAGGAGATGGCCTCGAACAACCAACAATGGGGGGACGAGCGAGGACATTCTTCATCCTCCTTGAAAACCACAAGTATCTATGAGGCCAAGGCCGTGGCAGAGCTTTCTAGTAAGTTTGACTCTCTCCATAAGGTAGTGGAGAGATTGGAGAAATTCATTACGGAGCCTCAAGGAGCCTCTACTACATCCACACCGAAAAATCATATGAGTGATTGGCAAGACCAATCCCAATCCATGTATGTAGGAGGAGAGCAAGGAGAATGAGCTTTGGAGCAAATCCAATACATCGCGGGGAATTCTGGATATTAGGCCAATCCGGTCGCTAGAAACCATCCGGGTTTCTCATATGCTAATAATGATGGTGCATTGAACCCCCCCGCAACAACAACCTCTTCAAGCTCGGGCTCCACCACCACCACAACCTAATTATCCACCGAGGGGGCCACCGCAACAAAACTTTCTTCCGAGGCAACAAGTGGGACCTTATAGGCTGCCCGGGTACAATCAAGGGTGGAGAAATCCCAACCCACCGCAAGCTCAACCACGTCCGGATTTTGAAGCTAAGGTGGAGGAGTTTATGGCGGAACAACGAAAGATCAATGCCACATTGAAGGCGGGACAAGATTCTCTCGCCACCGTCGTCGTTCAAATTGGGGAGCAACTTGCGTTGCTCAATAAAAACAATCAACAATTACCGGCGCAACCCGAGCTGAATCCACGTGGCAACACCGGCCATATCAATGCGGTCGTTGCGGTTACTACAAGAGGAGGGAAGGATATCACTCCCCTCATGACTCAAGTCAAGGAGCCCGTGGTGGAGATTCTACAAGAGAGCGAGCCGACAATTGAAGTTGAAAAAGAAAAGGAGTCGCAAGGAGAAGTGAAATCTAGAACGGAGGAGCTTATCGATGAGCGCCGATTTATGCCACCGGTGCCCTTCCCTCAACGGCTAGCTAGATCCAAGATGGAGAAACGGCTAGCCAAGTTTCTCAAGTATTTGAGAGGGGTGAGCCTCAATATCCCCCTTCCTCGACGCTATAGTGGAAATCCCATCTTATGCCAAGTTCTTAAAGGACTTAATTACGGGAAGGAAGAGGAAGGAGAAGATAATGCTCGCGGAGGAAGGGACTTGGTTCACAAAGAGGAAAAAGGAGCCCGCCAAGTTTAAAGATCCAGGGAGTTTCCGGATTCCTTGCACTCTAGGCGGCGTCCCCCTACAGAAAGCATTGGTGGATTTGGGGGCTAGTGTTAGCATCATGCCTCTCTCCATGTTCCGGAAGTTGAATACCGGCACGGATTTGAAGCCTATCGACATGTGGATTCAACTAGCGGACGGGAGGATTACAAGACCGGTTGGGATCGCGGAGGACATCCCACTCCAAGTTTCGGGGGCATATGTTTGCCATGCGATTCCGTGATAATGTACGTCAAGGAGGAGGGCGATACATCACTCATACTTGGACGCCCATTCATCGCCACCGCTGGTGTCATCATCGATGTGCGGGCGGGGACCCTTACCTTGAACGTCGGCAACATCGAAGTGGAGCTCCATATACCGAAGGCAATGAAGCATATGCCGTATCATGAGGAGCTAGATTACATGGACCTCCTTGATGAGGTCATCGAAGAGGCGATCCCCCATTCCATCGGCGCACCCCATGAAGATAGCTTCGAAGGAGGCCTAGATTTGGCCGAGGAAGAGAAGATGGAGCACTCCTCCGATATCTCCATGGCGATTGATGATAGCGACGTTGATGTCACAAGAATACGGGAGCTCTGCAAGCTCTCGAAGTTAAGGACTCCAAAGAAAGCTCCACCGATACAACGATCGGTGTCACCGACAAAGTCGAAGACCGGAGCAAGCTCTATCTTGGGGGAGCCACCCCCCAACATTGCCCATGACGAAGGGGCGATGAGGAAGACCACACACCACAATGATGCAAATCTGAGCGGTCATCCCGGCAAATTCGACGGGTGCATCTCGTATGCACCCAACATACCACGCTAAGTTGAAAATTTAAAGGGGTCGAGCTCAAGACCTTAAACGAGCGCTTGTCAGGAGGCAACCCGACGGTTATCACATTATTTCTATTTTTAGGTTTTATTTTTGTTTTAGACTTTATTAGTGTTTTGAGTCGTTTGCCCGAAAAATTTGTGACAACGGGTCCTATTTTCTTTGACAGGAGAAGGAGAACGTGATATCTATCATATGGAGGATGACTAAGGCGAAGAAGAGCGCTCCAGGAACGCGCTCAAGGCTTGGGAGAAGGAAGAATTCGACTGGAGAAAGAAAAATAGAGATTAGAGCCAAAACGGAGCACCACAGCAGAAAACATGGTCTCACTCGGCCGAGTACCATAGCCACTCGGCCGAGCAACCAACGTCGTCCGCCCGAGTGGCGCATCAACGAGGGAAGTCTGCTGCACCCAACTCTCTGTTCTTTTTTTCGATTTCAGTATAAATTGCCACTCGGCCGAGTACATATCTTCACTCGGTCGAGTGAAACTGATACGCTCCTAGGGCGAGAATTGCCGAGTAGCTTGTGCCACTCGGCCGAATGGAATTTTTTCACTCGGCCGAGGGTGACAAAGCCACGTGGCCGAGTCGTAAGCGGCGAGGAGTTTTTAAAAAATATTTTCGTTACGATCACTCGGCCGAGTGACATATTCACTCGGCCGAGTCGTAACTAATCCTATATAAGTTGACGCGGGCTTGGCGCGGAATTCGAAGCGACACAATTCTCGATCGCCCGAGCCCGAGCCTCTTCAACGCTCGCTCGCCCGCTGCGACCGCCTGCCGGTTCGACCGCCGCGTCGCCGACGGCTGACGTCGACCGCCGTTCCGACCGACCGCCGGCGACTCCCTCACCGCCGGCCATCCTCCGGTACCCCCAATTTCGCCCCATTTCTACATTTTCTCGTATTTTTCGACGATCCATGCACTAATCGAGCCCCTAAATCAAATTAATTTCACTATCTATCTATTATACCCCTAACCCCCCATGTATTTTGAATTTTACACGCTGATATCGTTGTTTGATGTGCAGGCTATCTTGGGGAGCTTAGGGGAGCTTAGGGGAGCCTCCGGGCGTGCTTTTGGCCTAGTGGAGTCGACGTCTTCGCACGCATCTGCTGTTTTGCTCTCGCGGCATGTTCAGGTACATTCGTTCCACTTATTTAAGCACGCCGCATTTTTTCCATTCGTTGGGTGATCACTCGGGGCACACATGCTACGCCGAACACGGCCAGCGGCACTGGGTATGGTTGCACGGTCCGTTCGGTGCTGACTACATGATCCTTCCGAGCCCCGCTCGGACACACATATGACCAGCACACGAGAACTGGCTACCGGCGATGGATCTCCTGATCCCCACCGCCTACGTGCTAAAAGCCAAGGGAGCTGAGCAGGCACACCCTACAGCACAGCCTGCACCTGTTGACCCTGTGATCCCTCAGCCTGCGCCTGCACCTTCTGCCGCTCCCGACACCTCTGTCCACACTTCTTCCGGTGTCGGGAGTACACTTGCTGAGCCGTCCTCCACTGCCACCACGCCTACCACCACCCCCACCACTGATGTGCCCTTGTCGGTTGAGCCCCTTCTCTCTTTGCCACCTGAGCGTCCACCTTCCATAGTTGAGAGCGGCGAGCCTTCCTTTTCTTCCGTCGTGGAGACCCTACACACTTTGATCTCCGCTGGGATTTCACCTTTTCGACCCCACACTTCCTCCCCAGCGGTCAACCCCTCTGTCTCCACCGTAGCTGTTCTGTCTGAAAGCGTCGTGACGTCTGTTCCCACGTCTGTGTCACTGACCTCTCTTGCCGCATCGTCACCGATTTTGTCTTCCACTCCCACTGCTGCTGCTTCCACTTCACACCAGCCTGCATCCCAACCTCGCACTGAGGCTGGGCATCCACTAGTGAGCACAGCCCACATTCCACCCATGCCTGCTGTCCCGATCACCTACACTGCCCGTATTAGACAGCCCCGACCTGCTCAGCCTAGACCTGTCCGTCCCTCTGCTCCACCACCCCCTGACGCCTTAGTTCAGAGCGTTCGCGCTCTTGAGGGGGCGTTGAGTGGACTCAGGGGCGATTTTAGGGCCCTGTCTTCCACAGTCACCGCCATGCAGCAGTGCCTCGAGCTACTTCCCAGCATTCACTTTTGCCTGACCCAGATTCTCGAGCGACTGCCACGACCACCACCCACCCAGCAGACCGTTACCCAGCCACCACGACCACCACCCCCACCTCCGCCTCAGGACGGAGATGGCGTAGCTCCACCAGCTTAGGCACACCTTTGATGCCACCGATTTATTTTTTTTGCCGTTATGCTGCCCATTCTCTGCTTGGTCCTGATGATTTTTGCCCACCCCTCCTCCCCTCACTATTTTTGTCCACATTTTGATCATATCATTCTATATCCTTTTTCAGGAGAGAGGGAGAGTGTTTTTGGTGACACACACATATCTGCATCACTCTTATCCTTGCATGCATCATATCGGCATCATATTTTTCATTTTGTTATTTTTATTTCTTTTTATCATGCATGCATAACCACCCCCCTCCCATTACACTTCTCTCAGTGTGCCACACTTCGCACATTGAGGACACTGTGCACTTTAGCTTGGGGGAGTGAGTTCTCACACTTTTCGCTTTTATCACTTTTATTTTTAGTTTTTTTCACGTTTTTCCACTTTTGCACCCCTTTTTCATCACGTTTTTTCTTTTTTACCATGCATCACATTTTTCTTATTTTCTTTGTGTGCTGCATTGTAAATAGTTTTTATTTTCGTTTATCTTTATTTATTTCATCTTTCGCTAGAGATGACTTTTCTGTGATGATGATGACGTGGTGTTAGCTTTTCTCTATATGCATGCTACATTTGTCGTGTCATAGCTTTTTATTTCTGATATCATATGCTATGTTCTACTTTGCATTTAGAAATAGTAACCCACTCTCTTTTGGTATATGAAAATGGATGAAATTCTATTATTAGCTGATGTCTGATGATTCATATGTATGCTATCGTAGAAAACACACCAAGATTCACGCATTGATTGCTTATATCTGGAGTACTGCTTTCCTTTCTCATATCACTTCTTATTGCATGACTTGTACGTTTCACTTCAGGTTGATTGAATTGTTGCTAGCAATGATAAATCTGGATTAGTTTACTTTTTGAGATTAAACTGAGTAGATTATATTACCCTGCTGAAGTTGTCATGAACGTCCTATAGAGTGAACTGAGAGATACATTTCTTTCTTTCTCCACATATCTTGAACATTATTTCTCTATTTTTAAATTCATTGGTGAATCTCCCCTTAGCGATTCTATTATTGGCATTCCCCCGTTATTAAAATCACATGCTCCAAATTCCCCAAAACCCAAAGAAAAAAATACTTGTATATCCTTCTCTTTGATTTGGGATCATTTATGTAAATATTCTATTGAAAAAAAAGAAAAAATAAAAAGAAAAAGATTTGAGAATAAGTGAAGAAAAGAGAAAAGAAGTTCGAAAACGATCCCATCTCATATCCTTTCTCTCTCTCTCTTCCCTCTTTTTATTTTATTTTAGTATTCTTTGATTTTTGGAGCTTCATAAGAAACGGGGATGTGAATATTGTTTTGTATATGCCACCACGCTTATAGATAAGCTTGGGGGAGAGAATCCAATGATGTGTGAGAGAGTGACTACCTGACGGTGCATGACAACCTAGGCTAAGTAATATTTTATACTCGACGAGATTACTAAAGTTTCACGAAATCCAGAAATCTACGCTTAGCATTCATTTCATGAAAACCACACTTTTTCTATTCTTTCTACTCTATCGTGTGATATCTCTTATACTCCTTATAGAAAGCATTCAATTGAAAAGTGTGTGATCTACGGTATTGTATACCGCTTTAGATGCTTCAAACGATGTTAATCTTAGAATTATTCCATTTTTCATGCTATATTGGTATTCTTGTGTTTTCTATTTCAAATGCACCATTATACTATGATATCAAAATAAAAGTCTTTGACATGTGATTTATATTCGATGCATGCTATATGAGTAAGCGAAACCCACGTCCTGAGAAAATGATCTAGCAACTTCCCTCTTCGTTTTCTATTTTGTTTTTCGTTTTCCGTTTTCCTCCTTTCCATCGTTTTTATTTTATCTTTATCCACCGGGTTCGCCTTTTACTTATCTTCCTTGAGGACGAGTAAGAGGTAAGCTTGGGGGATTTTGATCACTCCATATTTTACACCTTTTTTCCGCATGTTTGCATGCCATTTAGATCGCCCAAATCGTGTTTTTCACGTTTATTCGACAATATTGCGATGCTTTTCACGATTTGTTGTTTTTGTCGTATTTCAGGAGATTTGGAGCGATTTGGAGTGATTCTGAGATGCACCCGCTCCGGAGTGTCACCGACGACTCTCTTGAGGGGTATTTTGCTATTGGAAAGGAGTGGAAGGAGAAAGAACATCGTAGGAGCGACGAGGGAGCCAAAATATGAAGTTTGGGTATTTTGAGCATTCCACTCGGCCGAGTGAAGGAGTCACTCGGCCGAGCATCAGAAGCCCGCTCGGCCGGCCAAATCGGACACGCAACAGAGCTATATTCAGCGTGCACTCGGCCGAGCATCGTCTTGTCACTCGGCCGAACCACGGAGACCCACTCGCCCGAGTGGCATCAAGACGACGGCAACAAAAATTCCAGACTTACTGTTTTTTTACAGTCGATTCCCGAAGACCGACTCGGCCGAGTGACGAAAGACCGTCCGCCCGAGTGAAGAACGCCCATCGACCGAGTGAAGAAAAGTCACTCGGCCGAGTGAAGAAAAGTCACTCGGCCGAGTGACTCCCAAGGAGACGACCCCCGAGACCCCCAACTCTCTGTAATTGTATAGGGTCTCTCACTCGGCCAGTGAAATTTGTCACTCGGCCGAGTGAGCCGCGCTGCCTGTAGCGTAAACTGCGATTTTGAGGCTGCGCAGGGGCATTTTCGTCAGGATTTTTTGGGCGATTTTGGGGGGTATTAAACCCAATTTTTAACCTAGTTTAGAGAGCTTTTTCAGAACTTTTTGCAGCCTTTTTAGATTAACTTTTTAGGGATTAGATTTAGCCTTGAGGGAGGAGAGAAAAGTGAGTTTTTGTTGGATGCTATCTTGTTCTTCATTGGTTTGTCTCCTTCTCCCTTAAAAACTCCATTTTTATTGATATTTTGAATATAGCAATAAATTCTATTGCTTTTGATTGTGAATTTCTATTGCATATTATTATGAATTGTGAGTAGTTCATCGTCTTAGGGCGTATGGATGAACCCTACGAGCCCAATTTCGAATTTGTGATGAATTGGTGAAACTATTGCAACGATTGATTAGGGTTAGTTTCGGATTGCTATAATACGAATAGCTAGGGATTCATACCGATTGGGATTTGCAAGAGATTGGATCCCAATTCGATAGGAAGCCCTAGAAATTCGAATTGGGTTGCAATTGAATTTCTCTGGAATCTGTTTGCAAGAGATTGGACCGAAACTAGGGTTTTCGATTGCAATTCTATACCAATACCCGTTTGCAAGAGATTGGATGGGTAGGAACTATCCCAACCTAGGTCGTAGCTCGAGTTTGCACGAGAGTGGGCTTGAGATACGATTGAACGATGATGCTGTTCTTCACGCTAGTTTGCCTAGGTTAGGGTTTGCAAGAGATTGGACCCTACCCTAGGTTGGCTATAGACCGGCAATAGCGCGAGAGCGTGAGCTTGGTTCTACAATTAGTTGCAACTAGTTCACGCGAATTTCAATTCTAGCAATTGTGAAACCTACGGATCACAGTGACGAGATACGGCGAGTAGCAGGGATTCCCTACCCCTAGGTGTCTATATTGATTTGTTATTTCTTTTATACATTTGAACGACTGTGACCGCATATTTGCAAACATTTCCCGACTTTTCCTATAGCCAGGTGATTGAAGAAGACACTGTTATTAGGCCTCCCTGTGTTCGATACCCGCTCACCGTTACACCATGCGCTTGCGATAAGACTACAGTGTCGCCGCTCCGGGACGTGCATCCGGGGCGCGATCAATGTCTCCAAGGGGTACGACTCTTTTGTGAAGGGGAGAGGTCTTACATGAGCATGGGTCCACCACACGTGCACCGTCACCGCCGCCTGTCGGCCAGCCTTGCCGTGACGTGAGGTGCGCGCCTTTCCTTTTTTGGACCTAGCCCCTTAAATGTCTCAACGTTCTAATTTTGATTGCAGTTGTTAATGTCCAGATTTTGATTGCAGCTATTAATGTCCAAAAAGCTATTTGATTTTGATTGATTGCAGCAATTACATCATTCATACGCTATAATTATTTTTTGCTTGTTTGTCATTTTGTAACATCTTTTATTGATTCATATAAAAAGCAATGCCGCATTTCTTCTATCATATACAAAAATTTGCTTCCTCCAAATTTCCTCTCTTCTTCATTTCATGCTACTAGTTAGTTGTCTTGTGCAAACTCCAAAGTTTTGGTCCGCGAGTGGACGCATACCGAGGCTATTGTGTTAACCTTGGGGAGCAATTGGTGATATCGATTACCACCGAGGTTGTGCCGTAATTGCTTTCAAGTCAGTGGTCATCCCACGACACAGCCTTCGTTCATCTACTAAGTATTCTTTTCATCTGTCTCTCTGTTCATTCACTTACCTATACTGTCATCCTCTGTCTCTATTCCTTACATATATACAGTCTATTTCTCTATTCCTTCGCAATATAGCCATAGTCTTATACCTCTTTTATCTAACAATTTGAAAGCAATTTATAATTCGGTATTACTATGGCTATCATCGCAAAGAAATCTATTCTTGATCTTTCTAAGTTAGAACCGCTCGATGGTAACAATTACAAATGCTGGTCTCAAAAACTCCTTATGTTCTTTGAACAACTTGAAATTGACTATGTCTTGTTCAACAAATGTCATACTGTTACTTCTACTGTCAACAACTCAACTACCCCAACTGCTGTTGGTACTGTAAGATTTCTACTGAAGAAGAAATTAAGAAATATGAGAAGGATACCAAAACTGTTAGATGACACCTTCTTAATCATATGAAAAAAATCTCTTTTTGATCTGTTTATGATTCACAAATATTCTAAGTTCATCTGAGATTCCCTAGAGAAGGAATACAGTGTAAATGATGCAGGGAAGAAGAAGTACATTGTTGGGAAATGGCTTAATTTCCAGATGGTTGATGATAAACCGATAATGGAGCAGGTTCATATCTATGAGAACCTATGTGTTGATGTCCTAAATGAGGGCATGAAGATGGGCGAAGTCTTCCAAGCGAACGTGTTATTGGAGAGGTTCCCACCATCATGTAATGCATACATGAATCACCTCAAACACAAGAAAAAGGATCTGTCGCTGCAGGAGCTTATCAGCCACATGAGAACTGAAGAGGCTATTCGCCTCAAAGATAAGCCGGATTCTCTTCCTGTCAATTCTGTAAAGGCTAATATAGTTGAATCTCCTAGTCCTTTCACCAAAAACAGGTTCAAAGGCAAGGGAAGAACAACTTTAATCAAGGACAAAATAAAAATCAAGGCCGGTTCACCAAACCAGAAGGCAAAGTCCAGAAGCCAAACTTGGTGTGCTATGTCTGCGGCAAGCCTGGCCATAAGGAATATCAATGTACTCAACACCAAGGACCCCAAAAGATGCTCCAGAAACAAGGTGGAAATGCTGCTGCTCAAGCTAATCTTGCTAAACAAGATGAAGTCATTGCTGAAGTAATCATTGAAGCAAACCTAGTGGACAACAACAATGATTGGGTGCTGGACACTGGCACTACAAGGCATATCTACCAACAAGGAGCTGTTTCATAACTTCAAAGATGCTGCTGATACAGAATGCGTTTTCATGGTGAGCTCAACAGCTGCTAGAGTTGCTGGTAACTGTGCAATCTTGCTGAAACTCACATAAGGAAAAACCATATCCCTCAAAATGTCATGTACGTCCCATCACTGTGCTGCAACCTCGTGTCTATTGCCTTTTAGAATAAAGCTGGACTGAAACTTGTCTTTGAGATTGACAAGGTTGTAATCACTCACAGTGGGGACTTTGAAGGGAAGGGGTATCTGAGTGAAGGTATGTTTATTCTTAATGTTGCTTCTGAAATTTTGAATAAACATGCTTCTGCTTATATTGCTGAGTATTTAGATTTATGGCATTACCAACTAGGGCATGTCAATATTGCATCAATTAAAAGGCTAAGGAACTTTGCCCTAATACCTACAGTAAGCTCAACAGAATTCTCCAAATACCATGTTTGTGTAGAAGCTAAGTTCACTAAAAACCATTTAAACATGTCTCTTCTATGCAATCAGACCTTCTCGAACTAATTCATTCGGACTTAACTGACTTCAAATATACTAGAAGCAAGGGAGGGAAAAATTACTATATCACCTTTTGTTGATGATTACTATAGGTTCAATAGGGTATACCTTCTAAGAACTAAAGGTGCGGCAGAAGAAGTGTTTATTAAATACAAGGCCGAAGCAGAAAACCAACTTGATAGGAAAATCAAGAGAGTTAGATCTGACAGAGGTGGAGAATATAGTACCAACGCCCTAAAAGACTATTGTGAGAAGAATGAGATTATACATTAGTTTAGTGGCCCTTACTTACCACAACAAAATAGTATAGCAGAACGAAATAATAGGACCTTGAAGGAAATAATGAATGCTATGTTTTTGAGTTTATGGATGTCTGATGACATGTGGGGGAAGCTATTCTTCATATTCTTAACCGTGTACACCGTAAGAAATTAGACAAGACACCTTATGAGATGTGGAAAGGTTATACCCCCAACCTTAATTTTCTTAGAGTGTGGGAGTGTTTGGCCACGGTAGGTCTACCTAACTTTAAGAAGTCTAACATTGGACCCAAGACCTATGATACTGTGTTTATTGGTTATGCTCATCATAATGCTGCTTATAGATTCTTGTCTTTAAAAGATCACTCTATTTCAGAGCCTTGAGATGCAGAATTTTTTGAACATGTCTTTCCTTTGAAAAATGATATAAATGAATGTGTTGAATACTTGGGCTGACACTCGAAAAAAGGGTCGAATTACCACCAGCAAACCCACCTAAACTTTCCTGGGCCCATTAAGAATGCAAGGCCCAGAGCCGTAACCAAGCACCGACTAAGTCAACACCCATGTATTATCTGCGTGTTTTGAGCTTCCGCAGCTCAAGGATGTAATTTTTAATGGCACATAATTTGTAGGAGGCCTGAGCTATGGTTACCCATATTGATGAGAGATGATCATGCCGCCATAATTGGCAACCGTTAGATCCCTCAATGTCACGGAAGGACACCGAAGTCTATAAAAACCGAAAAGAAAGTCAGAGTAAGGGGACTGAAAGGTACGAGAAAAACACATTCTTACATTCTGCCTTTGATATCATATTTCTTCCTCCAATTAGCTTATGTTGACTGATTCAATGAGAATCTCTGTGATTCGATCTGGACAGCCCCTGGCTCTCCATTAAGTTCTTGATTCTAACTTAAGCATCAGAGGGGATTTTGGTCGAAACCCAGATCGGACCCCATGACGTTCATCTGTGGTGTAGAATGTCTAAGCTCGATCTGACATGAGACTTGTACACCCATTCTGTTCAGTCATCCTTCGAGATACGACCCAACCAGAGGGTCGAACAATAACTCTCGATACTAGACACACAAGGCTCGACCTGATCAAAAGGTCAAACGGTCCTCATGCTCAACTCCAAGGGCGAGAGGACTTCTATAAAGCACTCTTCTTCCTTCCACCAACCACCCAAGGTTCTTCTAACCAATGGTCCCACTTAACCCGTTGACGAAACTCCACCACGACCAAAGAATCCACGTCAGCCCAAATATTTCCATCACCATTTTTGACCTTAGCAGTTGGCGCCATCTGTGGGAAACGTCTGTTAATATCCCGAAGCTACAAATAAGCAATGTCGGCTGGACCCAGCAACACCAGACCAATCCTCGGTCTGGCCGAGGACACTCGAAATAAGAATCACGTCCAAATTGAAGACGCTGAAGACTCAGTGTCTTCATCAAGTGAGCCAATAGTACCCATGGTGACTCAAGAGCAATTTGATAAGTTCACTGACTTGGTCAAGAAGAGCCTCAAGGTGTTAGCCGCCGCTGTGTAGCAAAACATCGGACACCCATAACCAGCTGGAAAGGATCAACCCCCTCCCAATCCAGCTCAAACACCTATGAGGAAAGCTACCCTTCCTAGAGAGACCAGAGATCTGAGGGTGGAGCAGCAGGAGAACATGCAGCTCAATACCACTCCCACATCTCAACGAAACGAAGAGATGATGAACAACAACCATGCCTCTAGGCACAAAGGAGGTTCTAGCCCCTCCGCCAATAGGCGAGTCACTCGCAGCGTCATGGATCAGGTAATCGAACAAGTCACTCAAGGTCAAGGACCTCTCGGATTTACATATGGAAACAAGAGGAATGAGGTGGAAGAAACCCCCAACCGTTCCTCTAACGCCACTCATCAGCAAGGGGGGATGAGCGAGCCCTACTCACTCATCCTGCTAACTAGCAGAGCCCACTAAAGTGGAACATCACATCTGCCCCGCCGCTCCCAAAGTTCAAGCTTCCATCCCTGTTGAATTACGACGGCAAAAGTGACCCATGGGAGCACATATGCAAATACCAAAGCGTGATGCAACTTCATGGAGCTACTGAACCATATATCTGCCTAGCTTTCCACACCACTCTAACCAAAATAGCAGATGGATGGTATACCAGACTACCCGATGATATCATCGGGTCGTTTGATGAATTGTCTGACTTGTTTTGCAGGCAGTTTGTTACAAGGCGATGCCCTAAACAAAAGACGTCTCACCTCTTCACCCTGAAATAAGGGGAGAAGGATTCGGTTCGAGGCTTCGTTCGGCGTTTCAATTATGAAATGTTGGAGGTGGAAGATACTTCAAATGACAAAATCATCGGAGCCTTTACTCAAGCGACTCGGAATAAACATTTGCTGAGATCCTTACACCAGTTCCCACCGAAAAACCTCGTGGAATTATTCAATACAACAGACCGCTTCATGATATCAGAGGAGGCACTTGAAGCTGTAAAGAATGAGGCTCCTACCCATCGTGAAGAAGCAAAGCGAGATGCACGAACCTGAGGAACCCCTCAGCAGGAACCTCGGGATAAGCGACGAAGAGCGGGGATCCCCAAAGCAAGGAACACCCTGCCAAGGATGCGAATGTCAGAGCAAATCCCTCCAGGGCAGAAGTCCTGGCGTATGCTCGACAAGAAGAAATCACCAATGAGCCTGTTAAGAAAAACAACTACAAAAGGGATGATCTTAAATTTTGCAGGTAACATAATAATCATGGGCATGACACTGATGATTGTTGGACCCTTAAGAATGAGATCGACGCTCTGGTCAAGCGGGGCCATTCAAATAAAACTGGTAATGACCCACAAACAAAACAAGGAACCCCGAAGCAGAAAGGAAAGGGTGTACTGATAGGGTCAACAGTAATAAAGATGGTCGACTGAAGCTTACAAACGAAAACATATTGATGCCAGGCAGTTTTTAAAAGAAACCAAAATGCCTGTACGCATTTTCTTTTCCGTCATTGAAATGTTTTAAAATTTTATTCAATGAATAAAACTTGCTTTTCTTTGAAAAAATATTTTCTCAATATGACAAATTTTAGCTCTTATACTTTGAGAGGGTTACCCCAACTTTCACTCAATTAATCTACTTAAACCGTTTCTTCCCAAAAGGAATCATATCCTTAGGGAAAAATTTAGATGAGCCAATGTCCTCTCTAATCATATTGTCATACGTAAAATAAACATTCCAACTTCTGCCGTCGGCCGTAAGCTGAAGGGACCATGTGCCTCGCAACCGAACGCCTGCTTGCGTCGTTAGTCGTAAGACGAAGGGCCATCCTCTCGCTACTGAATGACCCAGCTTTCATCATCGGCCATAAGCCGAAGGGACCATGTTCCTTGCAACCAAATGACCTGCTTATGTCGTCAGCCATAAGTTGAAGGGGCCACCCCCTCGCTATTGAACGACCCAACTTCTGTCGTCAGTCGTAAGTCGAAGGGACCACGCAACAGAATGACTTACTTGCGTCGTCAGCCGTAAGATGAATGGGCCACCCCTTTGCTACTGAACAACCCAACTTCTGTCGTCGGTTGTAAGCCGAAGGGACCATGTCACTCGCAATCGAACAACCCAACTTTCGTCGCCAGCCGTAAGAAGTAGAGGCCACACCCTCGCTACGGAATGAACCAACTTCCGTCATCAGCCGTAAGCCGAAGGGACCATATCCCTCGTAACTGAATGACTTTCTTACATCGTCAGTCGTAAGACAAAAGGTCCACACCCTATCTATTGAACGACCCAACTTTTGTCGTCGTTCATAAGCCTAAGGGACAATGTCCCTTGCAACCATACGACCTAGGGGCCACCCCCTCGCTACTGAACAACCTAACTTCCTTTTTCGACGTAAGTCGAAGGGACCATGTCCCTCGCAACCGAATGACCTACTGGCATTGTCTGCCATAAGACGAAGGGGCCATCACTCGCTATTGAATGTCCCAACTTCTGTCATCGGTCGTAAGCCAAAGGAACCATGTACCTCGCAACCGAACGACCTGCTTGTGTCATCAGCCGTATGACGAATGGGCCACCCCCTCGCTACTGAACGACCCAACTTGTATCGTCGGTCGTAAGCCAAAGAGACCATGTCCCTCGCAACTAAACGACCTGCTTGTGTCATCAGCCATGAGACAAAGGGGCCACTCCCTCGCTACTGAGCGACCCAACTTCCATCGTCGGCCATAATTCGGAAGGAGTGGCCCAACTTCGCGCGAGACTCGCTCAGATCTTGCCTGAGCTTCGCCTTCTCAGACTTGAGTATGTTAATGAGAATTTGCCATCGCTGCAGCTTGGCATCTTTCTTCTCGATAGCCAATTTGGCTGATTCTGCTTCCCTATTCAGGGCGGACAAGAAATTGGCCACTACCACAGAGCGTCGACATAACTCCGTGTTCACCAGAAGGGTCTGCAAGCAGAATATGGATATTATTCCTAAAGCGCTTGACCCAAGCATAAGGAGAATAAATGTGATCATTACCTGAACACTTCCAAGAATGGCAAGTGTCGACAGCCTCTCATGATCGACCCTTAACAGTACGCCAATGTCTCTTGGCAGAATTGAATGCTCAGTTAGTTGGCAAGCAGTCCCACAGTCCAAGAGAGCTGATTCCTCTCGCCTCATTTGACGAGGCGCCTTAAATAGCTCTCCATCGGGGTAATCGATCGGATTTTGATTCGATCTGTTCTCCAACAGAATCAACCTAAATTCGGGAGGAATGTCCTCAACCAGAGGCACTGGCGGGAACAAGCCTCCCCAAGGCCACGAATCTCGACACTGGAAAGCCCCCGAGCCGAAGATTATTCCTAAAGAACTTGACCCAAGCGTAAGGAGAATAAATGTGATCATTACCTGAACGCTTCCAAGAATGGAAAGTGTCGACAGCCTCTCATGATCGACCCTCAACAGCACGACCATTTCTCTTGGCAGGGTCGAATTCTCAGTTAGTCGGCAAGCGGTCCCACAGTCCAAGAGAGCTGATTCCTCTCGCCCCATTTGTCACGCCCCGCTTCCCATTATACTTGGGAGCGAGGACGTGAGCGGGCCCGCTTGGGCTGGAGCGGTGAGGCCCCAACCCAATAAGCGTCTGTGTATGACCGTAATCAGGTTCTTGCATTCAAACTCGGAACAAAAAGGAAATTTCATTATCATTACATTGATGCCCAGATTTACAAGTACACAAATAAGGCCATCTTGGCCATTAGATACAGAAACGCAAACAGAATTACACTTGAATATGAATACAACAATTATTATTCTTAAGAAGCGTTGCGAAGGCACGTTGTTCTCTAGCGGCAGATCTCAGCGTCTGGGCACCCTGGTCAAGCTGCTCAGTCTCAAGCCTTGCTCCTCTGCAAATCTGTCTAATACCTGACGTATATTTCACAAATAAGAAAATATACGTCAGCGAGGGTCGCTCGGCAAGATTTAAAAACGTTAGTAATAAATGACCCTCGGCAAGGTGATAGTATAATTTTCAAAACTTAGGGGGAATAAGAAACACAATATCATTTCAACAAGGTGAACATAGCATCAAATGGTCACAAGTGGCGTAAGCAATGTGTAATGTGCAAAGCAGTGAGCATGCGAAGTGTAGTGTGCAAAGTAGTACGCAACAAGGTGTAGTATGTAAAGTAAACTGGCATGGCAAGTGTAGTGTATACAACAATAGTCGTGACAGTGTAGTGTGTACAGCAATATGTGCAGCAAGTGTGGTGTGTACAGCAAAAGTAGTGTCAAGCGTAGTGCGTACAGCAATATGTATGGACAAGTGTGGTGTGCACAACAATAGTCAATCGTGACAATAATTTTAGTAGTTTACTCCATAGCATCAGCAGAGGTGAAGCGAAGGGTGCATCAATCAATCAATCAATCAATCTCCTATCTAGTGACAAGCCCAGTGTCTGAGGGGGAGGTGACCAGCATCACACCCAAGTCGACGGGAGCTACCCGTGACTCTATACTCACCGACCCGGCCAGGTGTCGGTCAAGTTCACCACTAGAGTGTAATCCAGCTTTCCAGCCTATACTACACTAGACTACCCCACCCAAGTGTTCTTGCTGGAACACGAGCCAGCCTAATCCATATTACAAGCACGCCCGAGTTTGTCAACTTGCATGACATCACGATTTCACGATTTCGCCTCTTGGGCGCACGATTCATAATTTCACGATTTTTCTCAAGTTATGTCATTCCGTAATTGCCCGAAGGCCCAATGATCCGTAAATTGTCCGAAGACCCAAATATCTGTAATTGCCCCGAGGGCTCGGTTTTCACAATTCGATAGGGTGCACAGCACATGATAAATCGAATGACAAGAATGAATAGCATTTCATGTGTATCGTTTAAGTGCTAAAACAACCAATACATTAAAGGATTCATTAAAGACTTTTCCGAATATGAAAGTTGCTTACTAGGCAGTACCAAAGATGTGCGTTACTTTTTAAGTTTAGTACACGATAAAATACTTGCGTCTTTGGAAAAAGTCTGAAGAAAGTAATATACTTGCGCCATCAAAAGTTGTAGGAAAGAAACCATATATTTGCAGGTTGTATATACTTACCTGAAGCGACGCGATTAGGGTGCCCAAGCGATCGTACGATAGGTACGGATTTATCTGTGAAATTGGGTTCGATGTCAAGCCAAGAGTTCATAACTAAGAAAATAATATGACGGTAATACGTACTGATTTAAACATCACCTATATTATAACAGTAGTTCAAGTTATGTAAACTAATTATACCAAGTTATGGACTATCCTTAAAGCTAACCAATGTAATGGTCGGCATATGAAAATATGATATAAATCTGTGAAGATAGGGTATAATAAACATGTTACTGTTCATCTATATATAGCCAAAGTTATAAAAGAAACCGCAGTGTTAGATTTAACTAACAAATTTATTACCAAGGTTCTAACATTCTTATTGCTAACTTATTCCATTAATATAACTTATTAACTTTTATAATAACCTAATAATAATAATGATAACAATAATAAAATCACTTACTTTAAATAGCAGCCCCCTCTCTACCCTTTCTCACCCTCGGTTGACTCTCGTTCTCCCCCTTTTCCTTTTTGTTGTTCCGCTCGAAGAGGCGCATCCAAGGGGCGAAGGGGCGGCGATCGGAGCTTGGGGGCGGCGGATCCGGCAGGCGGCTTTTCGAGGCGCTCAAGGCAACGGCGCGGCTTGAGGCGGTGCAGATCAGAGGGGGCGACGAGCGTGATCGTCGGCGCGCGAGATCTGGCGGCTCTGGTCGGCGACGGGCGGTTCGATGGCGGCGGGTGATGATCTGAATGGCGAGGGGGCCTCGTCGACGTCGGCATGTGCAGCGGCCGATCGGATCTGGCGGTGGTTGCGAGATGCGGCGGAGCGGCTCCAGGTGGTGCAGATCGGAGGCGGGCGGCGAACGGGGTTTATGGAGGCGGAGGGGCGGGTTGAGGCCCTGTTCTGAGGCGAAAACAGGGGAGGCCGATCGGGGCTTCGAACTGGGCTACCGGCGTCGCTAGCGAGGGGCTGGAGGCGTCGGAAAATAGGAGAGGGGGGGTGGCCGATGCGGGGGTTTCGGCGCCGGAGAGATGGCGGATGGCGATGGCGGGTGACGGGAAGGCGGAGAGGAGGGTTTCCTCTGTTCCAAACAGATGGAAGGGGGCAAAACAGGGGAGGGCGCGACTTGGGAAGGATTTGATGCCTGCCAGAGTTGGAGATGGATGGCGTTTATTGGGGAGGTGGGTTCGTTGGAGTGTCGATGGCATTTGGATCTCGGAGGGGAGGAGGCTCACGAGTCGAAGAGGAGGCCGCGGCTTGTGTGTGATGGCATGGAGAAGATGGAAGGCTGCTACGGGTGAAGACGCTGGGCGTCGTCAATGTGGCGAGGTCGGAGCGGTTGGTTGCCGTCGGAAAAGAGGAGAGGGAGGATCTGAGGCTAGCTGATGTGTAGGGGAGGGCTCGGCCTGATGGCGGAGCAGTGGGAGGCTGCTGCTTGCGTGGAGGCCGCGGGGGAGATGGCGGCGGTGAGTAGGGGCGAAGGCGTTGGTTGCGGTTGTGTGTGAGCGGGGTGAAGAGATCCACGAGAGGGAGGGGTTGTGGGTTTGAGAAGAAGAATAGAAGAAGAAGAGGGGGCGGCTGAACTTGGCCTGTGCGTCGATGAGGTTGTCGCGTGAAAGAAGAATGGGAGAGGGTTTAAAGATGTTAGGGTTTTATTAAAATGAAAATTGGGTGTAGGCTGCGGCTGAGCCCTATGTTTAAGATTTATAAAGAAATAGCGTAGAGGCAGCTGTGCGTGACTGGGGTTAAATAGGAAAGGATGTAATGGAAAGCTTTTGAATGACCAAAAAGTTAATCAGGAAAAGGTTTTGAAAAAGATTATTAATAGGATTAATAAGGAAAATTTAGGGCTAATTAATTATAGGTTTAAATGGGTTGTAATATGGGAAGTTTTGAAAAGGAGAATTAAATAGATTTTATTAGGATCTAATAAGGAAAGTTTTCAAACATTTTAAAAAAACTTTGAATTTGATTTTGAATTTTGAATTGAAACTTAAAAACAGATTTTAAGAGGAGGGATTTTAAAAATAGAAGGCTGCTTGAAATAAAATTTAAAAGTCGAATTCGAAAGTCGAATTCGAAAATTATAAAAAGATATTTCTAAAATAATTACACGAAGAATTTATTTCAGTAGTTTAAAATAACCATGATAATGATAGCTACCATGCAAAAAGTTAGAAGTGGAATACAGATACGGGTACGGGGACAGAAATGTCAAGTGACGGATACTGGGAAAAATACACGAGAGAAAATATAAACATAACGTAACGACGAAAACTGGTCGTTACATCCTACCCACCTTAAAGAGAATTCCGTCCACGGAATTTCTTAAGTTAGGTAAGATCGAGGAGAAACCTCATAGACGAAGGGTCAGAGTATCAAGGTAGGAAGGGACATACAAGGGAAAGGGAACTTCCGAATAGAAAAGGGTCTAAGATCGAACAATCATAATCAAAACAACACCTAGAATTTACCCAAGCAAAATAGGTGAAATAGTAATAGTAGAAAAGATACAACTAAGAAGCGGCAAACAAAGATAAGCACATGATATGAATCACTAAGTGCAATAACAGGTCGGGGTTCAAACGTCACCGTTCATCACTGGCCCGTCGTCCCTAACTTCCTCAGTAACCATAGAGAACTTCCGTTGGCTCCATCTGCGTTTCGAGCGTGTGGTCTACCTGCCATTCTGCAAAACAAACAAAATAAATACTTGCGTACAAGGTCTATCTAGACAATCTGGCTAATAATGACATCCCTATTGTTCCGAGTAATTTGTAGAATGCAGGACCTGCATGGGCCACCACTAAAACCTGTCACGCCCCGCTTCCCATTATACTTGGGAGCGAGGACGTGAGCGGGACCGCTTGGGCTGGAGCGGTGAGGCCCCAACCCAATAAGCGTCTGTGTATGACCGTAATCAGGTTCTTGCATTCAAACTCGGAACAAAAAGGAAATTTCATTATCATTACATTGATGCCCAGATTTACAAGTACACAAATAAGGCCATCTTGGCCATTAGATACAGAAACGCAAACAGAATTACACTTGAATATGAATACAACAATTATTATTCTTAAGCAGCGTTGCGAAGGCACGTTGTTCTCTAGCGGCAGATCTCAGCGTCTGGGCACCCTGGTCAAGCTGCTCAGTCTCAAGCCTTGCTCCTCTGCAAATCTGTCTAATACCTGACGTATATTTCACAAATAAGAAAATATACGTCAGCGAGGGTCGCTCGGCAAGATTTAAAAACGTTAGTAATAAATGACCCTCGGCAAGGTGATAGTATAATTTTCAAAACTTAGGGGGAATAAGAAACACAATATCATTTCAACAAGGTGAACATAGCATCAAATGGTCACAAGTGGCGTAAGCAATGTGTAATGTGCAAAGCAGTGAGCATGCGAAGTGTAGTGTGCAAAGTAGTACGCAACAAGGTGTAGTATGTAAAGTAAACTGGCATGGCAAGTGTAGTGTATACAACAATAGTCGTGACAGTGTAGTGTGTACAACAATATGTGCAGCAAGTGTGGTGTGTACAGCAAAAGTAGTGTCAAGCGTAGTGCGTACAGCAATATGTATGGACAAGTGTGGTGTGCACAACAATAGTCAATCGTGACAATAATTTTAGTAGTTTACTCCATAGCATCAGCAGAGGTGAAGCGAAGGGTGCATCAATCAATCAATCAATCAATCTCCTATCTAGTGACAAGCCCAGTGTCTGAGGGGGAGGTGACCAGCATCACACCCAATTCGACGGGAGCTACCCGTGACTCTATACTCACCGACCCGGCCAGGTGTCGGTCAAGTTCACCACTAGAGTGTAATCCAGCTTTCCAGCCTATACTACACTAGACTACCCCACCCAAGTGTTCTTGCTGGAACACGAGCCAGCCTAATCCATATTACAAGCACACCCGAGTTTGTCAACTTGCATGACATCACGATTTCACGATTTCGCCTCTTGGGCGCACGATTCATAATTTCACGATTTTTCTCAAGTTATGTCATTCCGTAATTGCCCGAAGGCCCAATGATCCGTAAATTGTCCGAAGACCCAAATATCTGTAATTGCCCCGAGGGCTCGGTTTTCACAATTCGATAGGGTGCACAGCACATGATAAATCGAATGACAAGAATGAATAGCATTTCATGTGTATCGTTTAAGTGCTAAAACAACCAATACATTAAAGGATTCATTAAAGACTTTTCCGAATATGAAAGTTGCTTACTAGGCAGTACCAAAGATGTGCGTTACTTTTTAAGTTTAGTACACGATAAAATACTTGCGTCTTTGGAAAAAGTCTAAAGAAAGTAATATACTTGCGCCATCAAAAGTTGTAGGAAAGAAACCATATATTTGTAGGTTGTATATACTTGCCTGAAGCGACGCGATTAGGGTGCCCAAGCGATCGTACGATAGGTACGGATTTATCTGCGAAATTGGGTTCGATGTCAAGCCAAGAGTTCTTAACTAAGAAAATAATATGACGGTAATACGTACTGATTTAAACATCACCTATATTATAACAGTAGTTCAAGTTATGTAAACTAATTATACCAAGTTATGGACTATCCTTAAAGCTAACCAATGTAATGGTCGGCATATGAAAATATGATATAAATCTGTGAAGATAGGGTATAATAAACATGTTACTGTTCATCTATATATAGCCAAAGTTATAAAAGAAACCGCAGTGTTAGATTTAACTAACAAATTTATTACCAAGGTTCTAACATTCTTATTGCTAACTTATTCCATTAATATAACTTATTAACTTTTATAATAACCTAATAATAATAATGATAACAATAATAAAATCACTTACTTTAAATAGCGGCCCCCCTCTCTCCCCTTTCTCACCCTCTGTTGACTCTCGTTCTCCCCCTTTTCCTTTTTGTTGTTCCGCTCGAAGAGGAGCATCCAAGGGGCGAAGGGGCGGCGATCGGAGCTTGGGGGGCGGCGGATCCGGCAGGCGGCTTTTCGAGGCGCTCAAGGCAACGGCGCGGCTTGAGGCGGTGCAGATCAGAGGGGGCGACGAGCGTGATCGTCGGCGCGTGAGATCTGGCGGCTCTGGTCGGCGGCGGGCGGTTCGATGGCGGCGGGCGATGATCTGAATGGCGAGGGGGCCTCGTCGACGTCGGCATGTGCAGCGGCCGATCGGATCTGGCGATGGTTGCAAGATGCTGTGGAGCGGCTCCAGGTGGTGCAGATCGGAGGCGGGCGGCGAACGGGGTTTATGGAGGCGGAGGGGCGGGTTGAGGCCCTGTTCCGAGGCGAAAACAGGGGAGGCCGATCGGGGCTTCGAACGGGGCTACCGGCGTCGCTAGCGAGGGGCTGGAGGCGTCGGAAAATAGGAGAGGGGGGGGGGGGGGTGGCCGATGAGGGGTTTCGGCACCGAAGAGATGGCGGATGGCGATGGCGGGTGAAGGGAAGGCGGAGAGGAGGGTTTCCTCTGTTCCGAACAGATGGAAGGGGGCAAAACAGGGGAGGGCGCGACTTGGGAAGGATTTGATGCCTGCCAGAGTTGGAGATGGACGGCGTTTACTGGGGAGGTGGGTTCGTTGGAGTGTCGATGGCATTTGGATCTCGGAGGGGAGGAGGCTCACGAGTCGAAGAGGAGGCCGCGGCTTGTGTGTGATGGCATGGAGAAGATGGAAGGCTGCTGCGGGTGAAGACGCTGGGCATCGTCAATGTGGCGAGGTCGGAGCGGTTGGTGACGTGCGTCTATATTTCATATATTCACGCACGTTTTCTTTTGTGTTTCTCCGTGTTTTTCCGCCGTCTCTTATTCGTTTTCGTTTGTTTTCCCGTTTTCTTTCACTTTTCTTTGTTTGTCCATGATTGCAGGAGTTCGACCACGTAGGGGACCTTTTACGATGATATCCCAAGTCCCCGGAGCAACGGGAGAAGTCACGCGTGATCCAGGGGGTCAAACGGCGAAGTATTCATCTTTCTGCCCCTCACCCGGTCGGTTGGTCATCTCCAACCGATCGGGTGATGCACGCGTGCACCAACCGGTCGCTACCGTAGCTCACGAAGAAGTCACCCGACCGGTTCACAGACCGGTTCTGCGGGCGGCTGTTCTCTGTCTTTTCGAGCAGAATTCCAACTGATCGGGTGACTCTCACCCGATCGGTTCATCTGTAGCTGAGAAAAAGAGCTGAAGACACGGGCGTCGAACCGACCGGTTCACCCGACTGCTCCAAGATCCAACCGGTCGCTCAAGAACTCACCCGATCGGTTCGTGAGATCGGGTGAAAACTCGCCGTTTTCTGTAATTTATCTGTAACGGATCAACCGATCGGTTGACTTGTCACCCGATCGGTTGATCCGAAAATCTATATATAGGACCCCTAGGGTTCCAGAAACGAGAGAGTTGTATTTTTTTACTGTTTTATTTCCTTGTGACGGCTGTAATTGTTACTCTTAAGTAAGTTTTCAGATCTTTCTAATTTTTTAGTATTGTCTTTACTACTCCTTTACTTCCGCATTGCAATTGTCTGATTATGATTCTAACGGTTAAATTTCATTTAGATTGCTTTTTCATGAATTTTTGTGAGTAGTTCCCAAATCTGGGATTTTGGTGGAAGCCCCTTCGGGGGCTCTTCCCGATGCGTCCATAGGGTTAGGAAATCGATAGGGAGTAGGAATCTAACGGTTACGCGGGGCGTTTCATTGTCATCGGCGGGAAAAAGACCGCCTTTGACCGTCGGGCCAGGGGGGAATAAACTTGGCGGTTGACTCCCTAGCCAAAGCTCACGCCTTTAGCGTAGACGCCGAATCCTAGCACGCGGGAGCGGCAGGATGAGACGTCGGGATATATCGTTGCGGACTTAGTGCTCCCGGGATCGATCAGTGTTTATGGACACGGGAGTGCCCACTGATCGAATCCGGGAAGTCCGGTGTATCATCCTGGGCACCGACCGGAATATCGGGCCCATGGGATGCCGGTACCACTTTCAGAGGCAACGTCTCACCATTAGACCTTAATCCCGATCGCTATCCATACCCGTAGGCCGTAGCGGCGAGAGTCTCTCGTCGGGTCGGAAACCAAAGTCCCGGGTTTACTTTCTTTTTGTTCAGACGCTTTCATCTCCTTTCGTGACAACCAACCACCGATTCGGGCTAGCTCGCCCCTCGGGGTGATTTAGGTCCTACCTGACCCAAGCACAACCTCGCCTCCCTAAGTTCGATATTCCCGCACCCTACACTAACTGTGAAACTTGCGGTAAACGACACCGCGCCGCCGCGACGCAAGCGGGGCGCCGGTCAAGTTTATGGCGCCGTTGCCGGGGAGGCAACGCGCTTGATATTTTAGGATCTCTTGAACCCTCGTGTCTAGCTCACATCCCTACCTCGCGATAATTTTCGCATTCTTTTTTTTTCTTTTTCTTTTTGTTTTTCTTATTTTTATTTCTTATTTTATCTGTTTCTTTCCCACTTGTCGCTTCACGGGTGTTTGTTGTTTTTCATGCGCAGGAGTTCAAGGAGTCTTGACGACTTGATTCCCCTCGATCCAGAGATTAACGCCACCCTTAGGCGCTTGGCCGCCGAGAAGCGGAGAAGGGAAGCTCCTGAATCCATGGAGGAGAACACCCCACCTCAGAAGTCTCTGCTGGAATACTCGATGCCATCTATCGAGTCCACTTCCGCCATCCGTCCTCCAGCTATCACGGCCCAGAGCTTTGAGCTGAAGCCGTCATTGGTGACATGGATCCAGCAGGATCAGTTTGCGGGTGCACCCATGGTTAAGGGGGAAGGACCCCAACACTTTCAACACCTGGGAGAAGCTCTCCAACGCTTTTCTGACGAAGTTCTTTCCTCCGGGGAAGACCATGAAGTTGAGGAGTGAGATCTCCTCCTTCTCCCAGGCCAGCCACGAGTCCTTGCATGAGGCTTGGACGAGATATAAAGAGATGCAAAGAAGATGCCCTCACCATGAGCTTCCGAAGTGGCAGATTATCAATCTGTTCTACAATGGGTTGAGGGATGACCTTAAATCTTCTATGGACGCCGCGGCTGGGGGTTCCTTCATGTCCCGAAGCGAGGAAGATGCCGGGAATATTCTGGAAAACATGGCATCCAACAATGAGCGGTGGTGCGACGAGAGAGCCACACCAAGAACTGGGGGTATACACAGAGTCGAGGACGTCGACAAACTTTCAAGCAAGTTCGACTTGCTTTCGACCCAGATCTCAGCACTGATGGTAGGAGCCGGTGGGGCCGGTACACAGCAAGTTTCTGCGGTAGAGTCTGAATTCCTTGGGGAATTCGACGGTGGTGACATCTCACCACCGTTGGATCAGGCGAGCGCACTATTTTACAACCCCACGGGGAATGCGCCATATCCGCCAAGGACAAATTCTAACCCGGCTTACTCTCCCAACAACCGGAACCACCCGAATTTCAGTTACTGCCCACCATTTCAGCCCTCGCCGCCTCAGCAGCCGCAACAACAAATCTATCAGCCGGCTAGACCACCGCAGAATCAGGGTCAGCTGCAACCGTTTCAGCAGCAACCTCAGCAACAAACGTACGCTCCCAGGAATCAGCAGCCGTTCCAGCAGCAGCAGTATGGCCAACAGAGGGCCGTCTCTCCGGTTGAGTCTCTCTTGACTCAATATATTACCAACCAGGAGAGAATCAACCAAAAGCTGGAAATGGGCCAGCGGACCCTCACGGACCAAGTAACCCAGCTGGGGTTACAGGTGGCGAACCTTGCTAGGTCACAAAACCAATTGCCGCCACAACCGGAGGTGAACCCGAGGGGAGCAACACAAACATCGGCACTCGTGCACGAGCACGCGAATGTGTCCGCTATCGTTCTGAGAAGCGGGACACAAATCCCTTCTAGAGTGCCCCCTATCAACCCGGAAGCACCATTGGTCGTCGAGAGACCGACTGAAAAATTAAACGACACCGGTGCTTCGTCACCAAATCACATGACTCCGGAGGGAGTGTCTGAAGAAGAAAAGAGGAAGAAGGAAGACATCCCAAGAGTGTATAAACCCGTTGTGCCATTTCCACAACGGTTGGCTCAGGCGAAAATTGATGAGAAATATGGGAAGTTCTTCGCTATGGTCAAGGACCTAAGCTTGCAAATCCCCTTCTTGGAGGCAATTGAGACAATCCCCTCCTATGCAAAATTCTTGAAAGATTTGGTGACCAAAGGGTCGAGAAAAGAGAAAGTGGTGCTGACGGCAGAATGTAGCGCTCTTATCCAGAGGGATAACCCGCCAAAGCTCAAGGACCCGGGGAGCTTCTCTATCCCTTGCACGATCGGGGCTGTGAAGATTAATCGTGCACTCGTCGATCTAGGAGCGAGTGTTAGCTTGATGCCCTTGTCGATGTACAGAAGGATAGGAATGGGTGATTTGGAGCCCACCGGGATGACCCTACAACTAGCTGACCGGTCGGTCAAATATCCAGTGGAAATTGTTGATGATCTCCCCGTGAATGTGAGAGGGGTGCATGTGCCTGTGGACTTTGTAGTCATGGACATGCCCGAAGACGCACACACCCCCATTATCCTGGGACGGCCTTTCATGGCCACTGCTGGTGTTCTTATAGATGTGAAGAACGGAAAACTCTCCTTGAACATCAGCGGAGAGAAAGTTGAGTTTGACCTGGGACTATCCATGAAGCACCCCGACCCTCCTGATGACCTCCGGTGTAATTTGCTTGAGATAGAAGAAGAAAAAGCTGTAGAGGAGAACTCCTGGGAGATTCTCCTGAGAAACCCCCCCGATGAATTGGGGAATTCTGAAGATGAAGAAGGCCCCGAAGACAAAGAAGCTGCTGGAAAACCAAGTGCAGCGAGAACGACCCCTCCCGGGTTCCCCAAGTTTCCTCCTGTGAGGAGAACGGGGAAAGAGCTTACGGACCTCACTAAAGACGAGGTCCGAATCCTGAAGAAGATGGCGGGAAGCGCCAACACCAAGGAAAAGCCCCCGGATCTCAAGAACAAAGGGAGGATGGTCGAGCAAGTACTTTTCCAGCCGCTGACTACCCCGAGCGCCCTCAGCTCCAACAAGGAAGAGATGCCTAAGTTTGTGCATCACCCGTATAAGCCACCATGAGCATCTCTTGCGGGCGTCGAGCCAACGACGTTAAACAAGTGCGCTTCATGGGAGGCAACCCATGTTCTAAACTTTTTCCCACTTTTTAACGTTAATTTTTACTTTATTTTCTCTATTTTTATAAATAAAATCAGCCGCGAGGACATCCGTTCGGGGACTTAATCAAATCTCTTGGTTTTTGTAGGAAACAAGCCTCAACCGATCGGGTGACATCTCACCCGATCGGTTAGGACGTATCAGATACATGCCGAGATCTGTCCCCATATGACCCGATCGGTTGAGTAATGAAGAGACCGGGTGGCAGACCGGGTGAGCTGGGGAGAACTCTCGGAAAATTTTGGGGAATATCAACCGATCGGTTGAGTTTGAGCGCGATCGGTTGACCTGACCGGGTGAGAAGCCCTAAGTTCTCGGGAAATTTAGTGGAGCGGCCAACCGATCGGTTGACAAGTCAACCGATCGGTTCGCCTGTAGCATTTCTTCGGCAAAATTTTCGACCTAACCGTCAACCGACCGGGTGACAAGTCACCCGATCGGTTCGACTTAAAACCCTATAAATACCCCCCGACACCCGCTCGTTTCCGCCCCTCACCCAATCGCGAATCCCGCCGTCGATTCGTCTTCCCCTCTTCGCCAACAACCGATCTTCACTCCCCCATGCCCTCTACTCCCCCATTACTCCCACTCTCCACATCCTTCATCAACCCCTCCATCATCTACACCATCTCTCTCCTCCCATTCCGGATTTTTGACCTAATTTTCCCAAATCCACCTCCATTTCGAAAATTTTTGCCGAAGGAGTTCGCCGCGGCTCCACGATACTCTCGCTGAACATTGTGGGGCACCAACGAGCAAGCTCCACCACTCCGCTTGGGTAAACTCGCTCCTATTCTTATTTTATATATTTGCCCTGTTTATTGTGCTTGCTTGTTGGCTTGTGTTAGTGTGCATCCACGATTTTTGCACTAATTCTTGCTCATACACACACACATGGCTAACGATAAGGATAAGGGAAAAGGAATCATGAGGGAAGAGGAGCCGTCTCGAAAGAGACGAAAACAAACGCGCCCTCCTTCCCGTACACGAGCACTTACACTTTGCCCTCCTCCACCTATTATCCCCCCTGTGGACCCAATGTTGGGCCCGCATGGGTATATCTTCCGGAACCAGGAGCACAAAGACTTTTACCGCAGGCTTGATGCTCGAGGGCATCTATCTACTAAATTCCCGCATGTGCAAACACTTCTCGATCTCGGTGTCTTCACCGAGATCGAATATCTTTTCGGCAACTTAGGATGGTTAGCCTTCCTTAATGCATCTGCCACTTCCCACCCGGCACTCACACTCGAATTCCTCTCCACACTTGTTTTAGAGTCCGGGTCGATCGTTAGATTCCGGGTGCGTAACCGTAGTGTCACCACAACCCTGAACACGATTAATGATATATTTGGTTTCCCCAATCTCGGGGATGATTCTATCAGACACCATGGGTACACGCCCGAATTTAGCGTCGATCAATTCTGGTTCCGCCTCACATTGATCGGCGACTACCCCCGAGGTCGGGCCAAGGCCTCCTCCATCATTCATCCCGTGTTTCGTCTAGCCCACAGGATCATCTCTTCCACATTCTTTCCTAGGGACGAGTCAGGCACTGTGACTATCCCTGATCTTTTTATCCTTTGGGCCATGACTTTTCCTTATGTCCGGGATGATGATGGAGTTAGCTTCAGGGCCCCTACCGTCCCCATTCATGGCGGCGATTGTCTTGTTCACAAGCTACTCGAGATTAGCCGGGCCGGTAAGGGAAAGTTTTGTTGCGGGGGCATCATCACTATCATATGCTCTTACCCCCAATTCAATATCCCCCTCCCCAACAATCTTCCTGTTGCCGCAGGACCATCACGTCTTGATATTGACGTCCTGCGGCACATTCACATGATTAGACCCTACTCAGCTGGCCGCTACATCTTCAACTATGGCCACCCCCAGCCCCTTACACCATTCTGCCCAACCCCGCTCGCATGCCCATTGCTCTCGTGGGAGATTGGACTTTCCCTCCTGATCCCGACTTCTTTGCGGGGTTGAATCTTCCTTTTCTCCCCGCAGGCGCACGCAGATCACCGTCCCCTGCCGCCCACTTAGGCGAGCAGGATATCCCTGCGTCTGCGGGAGATTTAGGGGCTGGACCGAGTCGTCCTATTTCTGCTCCGGGACCGATCACGTCTGAGCACCTCCTTGCGGCCATTTCTGGCCTTGTCTCCTGTGCTGGCATGACCACTGCCGCCAGCACCTCTTCGACCTTACCTGGCAGAACCACCTCTGCCTCGCGTCAGTCTACGTCTTTTGGTCGCCGTCAGGTATCTGCCCGTCTAGGACTTGAGAGGGAGGTCGCCGCCCTTCGTGAGCTCGCCATGTCCTCTGCTTCCTCGGACCCATCACCATCCTCCTTTCTTACTCACCCACGTTTCCTCGCACTTGAGAGGAACGTGGCCGCCATTCTCCGCCTTGTTACTCATATCCACGGACCACCTCCACCTTCACCACCTCCACCTTCACCACCCGGGCGATCTTCTCCTCCACCCTCCCACACTTCTCCACATCCATCTCCCCCCTCACCACATTCTTCTCCTCCCTCTTCACATCCCATCCCGGCATCCACTTCACCCCTCCCGACCACTTCCACCGCACTCACGCTACCTCCATCCTCCTCCGTCACTCCATACGTGCGCCGGAGGAAATTACCGGTACGCTCCAGATCCCTCCCACCACCTCCCACTACCGTCACCACCACATCTACTTCCTCCATTTCTATTCCTCTCACCACAGCCTTGATCGCCTTCCTACCACCACCACCCACCACCACCGACACTCCTCCCATAGTTCACACCACCACTGCCCCTATACCCTCACCTCATTCCCCACTTCTCCGCACACCCCCTGCCTCTCCCGACCACCCATCCACGCCCTCTTCCGAGGATGACGAGGACTCACCTTCTGCTGCTTTCTGATTTCCCCTCTTTTGTTTCTGACTCCCCCTTGCACATATCTAGATTTCATTGATCATATCATTTCGCTAGCACGTTCTGGTCTAGCTTGGGGGAAGTCTATTTTGGTGTGCTGTCGTTTTTGTCTGTTTTTCTCCTTTTTGTGTGTGTGCTTGCTTTTCACTTTTTGAGTGTCGTGTCGTGTTATTTTATTTTATTTTTTATTTTCGTATTGTTTGATTTTGATCTTGTTTTTCTTTCTTTTTCACTTTTATCTATGTGTTTTCCTCGTTTTCATTTCTTTTCGTGTCTGTGCGTATTTCCCCCCCATTTTCATTACCCTCCCGTACTCACTCATATTGCATTGAGGGCAATGCAAACTTCAGCTTGGGGGAGTCGCACTTCGTGCGTCATTTGTGTTGTTTTTCTACGTTATTTGAGTCATTTTCCATCGTGTTTTTCTTTTTTCTTTTTCCTTCTTTATTTAGCTCTTTCTCCTAGAAATGAATCCTATGATGAATCGCCACAAAGTCACACACACCTAGCATTGTATCGATAATCACACTCACTAACCCTAGGATTTCGAGTCCTCTTGCATTTCATGCATCGTGGGTCCCCTTAGCTTTTTGTGAGTCGTGTGTCGTGACTAGCATTTGGTGTGCTTCTGCTTTGTGATTTTACTTTATATACCTGTCCAGGAATGACCCCTAGATTATCATGCTTCGATATTGAATACGCGGTATTTGCTTCTAATGTCTGCTTCTATATGCATGCTATTTATATCGTATACTTCAATTCGCATGCGTCGGGATTCCACAACTAAGGAATAGGATACCCCATTTAGCCTAAGCTCTATTTAGCAACAATAGTCTCCTTTGCCCGAGTGTTTAGATTTCGACTTATTTTTTGTTTTACTTGGTGCAAATCCCCTCGTCGTGTACCGTTCTCCCACTTGGGAGAGTACACATGTGTATAGCCAATATCCCAAAAATCCAAAAAAAAAGAGAAAAGAAAAGAAAAAGATTGTATAGCAAAACAGCCAAAAAAATATGCAAATACCCAAAACCCAAAAAAATTCCCGTGTGAATATTTACATACTTGCCAAGAATAAAGGGAAGGCGAGAATTTGCACCGAGTGTTCTTCTCCACATCATCTCAACCCCCGTCGTTATCGAGAACACTTGGCTTGGGAACCTTTTAGCTAGTATCTAGGCTATAGTGGCGTGATTTCCTTAACCCTAGTTGTGGAGTCCCCGATGCATGATACGCTTCTATTCTCTCTATTCTCATGCATGCTTTAACTTATATTCGCCGCTTAATTCAATTCGATTCGATATTTTGGGTCATTTCTTGGATTTGTGTATATCGAGCCTCATTGCACATCGTAGAAAGCTTCACCATTTGCTAGCACACGGCCACGCTCACTCGCGCTTCACTGCGTGGACCCACGACACTTATTTGGACTCGCTTTCCTAGGTTTAGTGGTGTGATTTGGCGTTTGCTTGCTAGGTGTGTCGTTTTTGATTTTGATGGCTCTGATGGACGATCTAGGGCTTAGAGTTTTCTTTTTCCTTCTTCCTCTCTATTTTTCCCTTCCGAGCTCCTACTCTCACTCGTCTTCCTCGAGGACGAGGAAGAGTTCAGCTTGGGGGATTTTGACGTGCGTCTATATTTCATATATTCACGCACGTTTTCTTTTGTGTTTCTCCGTGTTTTTCCGCCGTCTCTTATTCGTTTTCGTATGTTTTCCCGTTTTCTTTCACTTTTCTTTGTTTGTCCATGATTGCAGGAGTTCGACCACGTAGGGGACCTTTTACGATGATATCCCAAGTCCCCGGAGCAACGGGAGAAGTCACGCGTGATCCAGGGGGTCAAACGGCGAAGTATTCATCTTTCTGCCCCTCACCCGGTCGGTTGGTCATCTCCAACCGATCGGGTGATGCACGCGTGCACCAACCGGTCGCTACCGCAGCTCACGAAGAAGTCACCCGACCGGTTCACAGACCGGTTCTGCGGGCGGCTGTTCTCTGTCTTTTCGAGCAGAATTCCAACCGATCGGGTGACTCTCACCTGATCGGTTCATCTGTAGCTGAGAAAAAGAGCTGAAGACACGGGCGTCGAACCGACCGGTTCACCCGACTGCTCCAAGATCCAACCGGTCGCTCAAGAACTCACCCGATCGGTTCGTGAGATCGGGTGAAAACTCGCCGTTTTCTGTAATTTATCTGTAACGGATCAACCGATCGGTTGACTTGTCACCCGATCGGTTGATCCGAAAATCTATATATAGGACCCCTAGGGTTCCAGAAACGAGAGAGTTGTATTTTTTTACTGTTTTATTTCCTTGTGACGGCTGTAATTGTTACTCTTAAGTAAGTTTTCAGATCTTTCTAATTTTTTAGTATTGTCTTTACTACTCCTTTACTTCCGCATTGCAATTGTCTGATTATGATTCTAACGGTTAAATTTCATTTAGATTGCTTTTTCATGAATTTTTGTGAGTAGTTCCCAAATCTGGGATTTTGGTGGAAGCCCCTTCGGGGGCTCTTCCCGATGCGTCCATAGGGTTAGGAAATCGATAGGGAGTAGGAATCTAACGGTTACGCGGGGCGTTTCATTGTCATCGGCGGGAAAAAGACCGCCTTTGACCGTCGGGCCAAGGGGGAATAAACTTGGCGGTTGACTCCCTAGCCAAAGCTCACGCCTTTAGCGTAGACGCCGAATCCTAGCACGCGGGATTGGCAGGATGAGACGTCGGGAGATATCGTTGCGGACTTAGTGCTCCCGGGATCGATCCGTGTTTATGGACACGGGAGTGCCCACTGATCGAATCCGGGAAGTCCGGTGTATCATCCTGGGCACCGACCGGAATATCGGGCCCATGGGACGCTGGTACCACTTTCAGAGGCAACGTCTCACCATTAGACCCTAATCCCGATCGCTATCCATACCCGTAGGTCGTAGCGGCGAGAGTCTCTCGTCGGGTCGGAAAGCAAAGTCCCGGGTTTACTTTCTTTTTGTTCATACGCTTTCATCTCCTTTCGTGACAACCAACCACCGATTCGGGCTAGCTCGCCCCTCGGGGTGATTTAGGTCCTACCTGACCCAAGCACAACCTCGCCTCCCTGAGTTCGATATTCCCGCACCCTACACTAACCGTGAAACTTGCGGTAAACGACACCGCGCCGCCGCGACGCAAGCGGGGTGCCGGTCAGTTGGTTGCCGTCGGAAAAGAGGAGAGGGAGGATCTGAGGCTAGCTGATGTGTAGGGGAGGGCTCGGCCTGATGGCGGAGCAGTGGGAGGCTGCTGCTTGCGTGGAGGCCGTGGGGGAGATGCCGGCGGTGAGTAGGGGCGAAGGCGTTGGTTGCGGTTGTGTGTGAGCGGGGTGAAGAGATCCACGAGAGGGAGGGGTTGTGGGTTTGAGAAGAAGAATAGAAGAAGAAGAGGGGGCGACTGAACTTGGCCTGTGCGTCGATGAGGTTGTCGTGTGAAAGAAGAAGGGGAGAGGGTTTAAAGATGTTAGGGTTTTATTAAAATGAAAATTGGGTGTAGGCTGCGGCTGAGCCCTATGTTTAAGATTTATAAAGAAATAGCGTAGAGGCAGCTGTGCGTGACTGGGGTTAAATAGGAAAGGATGTAATGGAAAGCTTTTGAATGACCAAAAAGTTAATCAGGAAAAGGTTTTGAAAAAGATTATTAATAGGATTAATAAGGAAAATTTAGGGCTAATTAATTATAGGTTTAAATGGGTTGTAATATGGGAAGTTTTGAAAAGGAGAATTAAATAGATTTTATTAGGATCTAATAAGGAAAGTTTTCAAACATTTTAAAAAAACTTTGAATTTGATTTTGAATTTTGAATTGAAACTTAAAACCAGATTTTAAGAGGAGGGATTTTAAAAATAGAAGGCTGCTTGAAATAAAATTTAAAAGTCGAATTCGAAAGTCGAATTCGAAAATTATAAAAAGATATTTCTAAAATAATTACACGAAGAATTTATTTCAGTAGTTTAAAATAACCATGATAATGATAGCTACCATGCAAAAAGTTAGAAGTGGAATACAGATACGGGTACGGGGACAGAAATGTCAAGTGACGGATACTGGGAAAAATACACGAGAGAAAATATAAACATAACGTAACGACGAAAACTGGTCGTTACATCCTACCCACCTTAAAGAGAATTCCGTCCACGGAATTTCTTAAGTTAGGTAAGATCGTGGAGAAACCTCATAGACGAAGGGTCAGAGTATCAAGGTAGGAAGGGACATACAAGGGAAAGGGAACTTCCGAATAGAAAAGGGTCTAAGATCGAACAATCATAATCAAAACAACACCTAGAATTTAACCAAGCAAAATAGGTGAAATAGTAATAGTAGAAAAGATACAACTAAGAAGCGGCAAACAAAGATAAGCACAGGATATGAATCACTAAGTGCAATAACAGGTCGGGGTTCAAACATCACCGTTCATCACTGGCCCGTCGTCCCTAACTTCCTCAGTAACCATAGAGAACTTCCGTTGGCTCCATCTGCGTTTCGAGCGTGTGGTCTACCTGCCATTCTGCAAAACAAACAAAATAAATACTTGCGTACAAGGTCTATCTAGACAATCTGGCTAATAATGACATCCCTATTGTTCCGAGTAATTTGTAGAATGCAGGACCTGCATGGGCCACCACTAAAACCTGTCACGCCCCGCTTCCCATTATACTTGGGAGCGAGGACGTGAGCGGGCCCGCTTGGGCTGGAGCGGTGAGGCCCCAACCCAATAAGCGTCTGTGTATGACCGTAATCAGGTTCTTGCATTCAAACTCGGAACAAAAAGGAAATTTCATTATCATTACATTGATGCCCAGATTTACAAGTACACAAATAAGGCCATCTTGGCCATTAGATACAGAAACGCAAACAGAATTACACTTGAATATGAATACAACAATTATTATTCTTAAGCAGCGTTGCGAAGGCACGTTGTTCTCTAGCGGCAGATCTCAGCGTCTGGGCACCCTGGTCAAGCTGCTCAGTCTCAAGCCTTGCTCCTCTGCAAATCTGTCTAATACCTGACGTATATTTCACAAATAAGAAAATATACGTCAGCGAGGGTCGCTCGGCAAGATTTAAAAACGTTAGTAATAAATGACCCTCGGCAAGGTGATAGTATAATTTTCAAAACTTAGGGGGAATACGAAACACAATATCATTTCAACAAGGTGAACATAGCATCAAATGGTCACAAGTGGCGTAAGCAATGTGTAATGTGCAAAGCAGTGAGCATGCGAAGTGTAGTGTGCAAAGTAGTACGCAACAAGGTGTAGTATGTAAAGTAAACTGGCATGGCAAGTGTAGTGTATACAACAATAGTCGTGACAGTGTAGTGTGTACAGCAATATGTGCAGCAAGTGTGGTGTGTACAGCAAAAGTAGTGTCAAGCGTAGTGCGTACAGCAATATGTATGGACAAGTGTGGTGTGCACAACAATAGTCAATCGTGACAATAATTTTAGTAGTTTACTCCATAGCATCAGCAGAGGTGAAGCGAAGGGTGCATCAATCAATCAATCAATCAATCTCCTATCTAGTGACAAGCCCAGTGTCTGAGGGGGAGGTGACCAGCATCACACCCAAGTCGACGGGAGCTACCCGTGACTCTATACTCACCGACCCGGCCAGGTGTCGGTCAAGTTCACCACTAGAGTGTAATCCAGCTTTCCAGCCTATACTACACTAGACTACCCCACCCAAGTGTTCTTGCTGGAACACGAGCCAGCCTAATCCATATTACAAGCACGCCCGAGTTTGTCAACTTGCATGACATCACGATTTCACGATTTCGCCTCTTGGGCGCACGATTCATAATTTCACGATTTTTCTCAAGTTATGTCATTCCGTAATTGCCCGAAGGCCCAATGATCCGTAAATTGTCCGAAGACCCAAATATCTGTAATTGCCCCGAGGGCTCGGTTTTCACAATTCGATAGGGTGCACAGCACATGATAAATCGAATGACAAGAATGAATAGCATTTCATGTGTATCGTTTAAGTGCTAAAACAACCAATACATTAAAGGATTCATTAAAGACTTTTCCGAATATGAAAGTTGCTTACTAGGCAGTACCAAAGATGTGCGTTACTTTTTAAGTTTAGTACACGATAAAATACTTGCGTCTTTGGAAAAAGTCTGAAGAAAGTAATATACTTGCGCCATCAAAAGTTGTAGGAAAGAAACCATATATTTGCAGGTTGTATATACTTGCCTGAAGCGACGCGATTAGGGTGCCCAAGCGATCGTACGATAGGTACGGATTTATCTGCGAAATTGGGTTCGATGTCAAGCCAAGAGTTCTTAACTAAGAAAATAATATGACGGTAATACGTACTGATTTAAACATCACCTATATTATAACAGTAGTTCAAGTTATGTAAACTAATTATACCAAGTTATGGACTATCCTTAAAGCTAAACAATGTAATGGTCGGCATATGAAAATATGATATAAATCTGTGAAGATAGGGTATAATAAACATGTTACTGTTCATCTATATATAGCCAAAGTTATAAAAGAAACCGCAGTGTTAGATTTAACTAACAAATTTATTACCAAGGTTCTAACATTCTTATTGCTAACTTATTCCATTAATATAACTTATTAACTTTTATAATAACCTAATAATAATAATGATAACAATAATAAAATCACTTACTTTAAATAGCGGCCCCCCTCTCTCCCCTTTCTCACCCTCTGTTGACTCTCGTTCTCCCCCTTTTCCTTTTTGTTGTTCCGCTCGAAGAGGCGCATCCAAGGGGCGAAGGGGCGGCGATCGGAGCTTGGGGGGCGGCGGATCCGGCAGGCGGATTTTCGAGGCGCTCAAGGCAACGGCGCGGCTTGAGGCGGTGCAGATCAGAGGGGGCGACGAGCGTGATCATCGGCGCGTGAGATCTGGCGGCTCTGGTCGGCGGCGGGCGGTTCGATGGCGGCGGGTGATGATCTGAATGGCAAGGGGGCCTCGTCGACGTCGGCATGTGCAGCGGCCGATCGGATCTGGCGATGGTTGCAAGATGCGGCGGAGCGGCTCCAGGTGGTGCAGATCGGAGGCGGGCGGCGAACGGGGTTTATGGAGACGGAGGGGCGGGTTGAGGCCCTGTTCCGAGGCGAAAACAGGGGAGGCCGATCGGGGCTTCGAACGGGGCTACCGGCGTCGCTAGCGAGGGGCTGGAGGCGTCGGAAAATAGGAGTGGGGGGGGTGGCCGATGCGGGGGTTTCGGCGTCGGAGAGATGGCGGATGGCGATGGCGGGTGAAGGGAAGGCGGAGAGGAGGGTTTCCTCTGTTCCGAACAGATGGAAGGGGGCAAAACAGGGGAGGGCGCGACTTGGGACGGATTTGATGCCTGCCAGAGTTGGAGATGGACGGCGTTTACTGGGGAGGTGGGTTCGTTGGAGTGTCGATGGCATTTGGATCTCGGAGGGGAGGAGGCTCACGAGTAGAAGAGGAGGCCGCGGCTTGTGTGTGATGGCATGGAGAAGATGGAAGGCTGCTGTGGGTGAAGACGCTGGGCGTCGTCAATGTGGCGAGGTCGGAGCGGTTGGTTGCCGTCGGAAAAGAGGAGAGGGAGGATCTGAGGCTAGCTGATGTGTAGGGGAGGGCTCGGCCTGATGGCGGAGCAGTGGGAGGCTGCTGCTTGCGTGGAGGCCACGGGGGAGATGCCGGCGGTGAGTAGGGGCGAAGGCGTTGGTTGCGGTTGTGTGTGAGCGGGGTGAAGAGATCCACGAGAGGGAGGGGTTGTGGGTTTGAGAAGAAGAATAGAAGAAGAAGAGGGGGCGGCTGAACTTGGCCTGTGCGTCGATGAGGTTGTCGCGTGAAAGAAGAAGGGGAGAGGGTTTAAAGATGTTAGGGTTTTATTAAAATGAAAATTGGGTGTAGGCTGCGGCTGAGCCCTATGTTTAAGATTTATAAAGAAATAGCGTAGAGGCAGCTGTGCGTGACTGGGGTTAAATAGGAAAGGATGTAATGGAAAGCTTTTGAATGACCAAAAAGTTAATCAGGAAAAGGTTTTGAAAAGATTATTAATAGGATTAATAAGGAAAATTTAGGGCTAAATAATTATAGGTTTTAATGGGTTGTAATATGGGAAGTTTTGAAAAGGAGAATTAAATAGATTTTATTAGGATCTAATAAGGAAAGTTTTCAAACATTTTAAAAAAACTTTGAATTTGATTTTGAATTTTGAATTGAAACTTAAAAACAGATTTTAAGAGGAGGGATTTTAAAAATAGAAGGCTGCTTGAAATAAAATTTAAAAGTCGAATTCGAAAGTCGAATTCGAAAATTATAAAAAGATATTTCTAAAATAATTACACGAAGAATTTATTTCAGGAGTTTAAAATAACCATGATAATGATAGCTACCATGCAAAAAGTTAGAAGTGGAATACAGATACGGGTACGGGGACAGAAATGTCAAGTGACGGATACTGGGAAAAATACACGAGAGAAAATATAAACATAACGTAATGACGAAAACTCGTCGTTACACCATTTGATTAGGTGCCTTAAATAGCTCTCCATCGGGGTAATTGATCGGATCTTGAGCCGATTTCTTCTCCAACAGAATCGACCTAAATTCGGGGGGAATGTCCTCAGGTAGAGGGACTAGCGGGAATAAGCCTCCCCAAGGCCACAAATCTCGATGCTGGAAAGCCCTCGAGGCCGAAGATGGCTTCCCTGAAGCCTTGTCTGATGCTGTGGTCTGACCTTGCTCGAGGTCTCGATCAATGTCAGAAGCTTGAGCTGACGCCGAGGCTTCGATTGAGACGATGGCCTTGTCAAACTCTTGTAGGTCCGACTCATTGAAGATAACCTTTCGCCTTGATTTCTTCTTATTCGCCTTAGCCTTCTTGACTTTGGTCGTAGAATGTACCTCCTTCCTCTTTCGATGTTGAATTGGTTGGGGGTCCTCGTGGATTACCAGAGGCAGATCCTCGGCATCCCTAAACAGGCCCCCTCCAGAAGGGGAAGGCAATTTTTCCTCAGCTTTCCTGATTGAAGCCTTGATCCCCTCCCGCAATATAGGATCCACTTGGTACTCCACAGCGACCATACTTGTAAAAGCGAGGCAAATATCAAAGAATGAGACAAACAAAGAAGAGCTAGGTCAAAGGACCCACGTTTTGTCCATACTGTCTGACGCAATATCGAGTCAATTAGAAGCCATTTCTTCTTCCTATTCTCCTCAGGCAACTTCTTCAATATATCAGCAACCTTATTCTCTTCCTCAGAGAAAGCTTTTTCCTTATTCATTCCAAGCTCAGGGCTCCCCCATTGAGTACCAAAGCTAGCCTCACCTGGAAATACCACGAATACAAATTTGTCTTTCCATTTTGGGTTTGAGGAAGGAAGGTCACTGAACAGCTTTCTGCCTCGATGAGCTGTTATTATATACCAATTCGGAGACTTGAATGGGGGTACTACAAAGAAGAAATTGAACAAGTCTATACTTGATACAATTCCATTCAACACGCATAGTGTGATAAAGCTGACCAAGAGGGCCAAAGCATTCAGCATCAGCTGACAAAGGGAAAACCACAAAGACTTCAAAACGTGCAGCATGAATGAGTGCATAGGGAATCAAAGTCCCTGTTGAAAATCCCTGACGTAAACTCTGACCTCGTGATCGCCAGGGAGATGAGCCCTCTCATCTGCTTGGGGTAGCCGGATCCGGTAATTGCTTCTCACATAATTCTCCTAATATTCAGGGATCTCATCAGCCGCCACTTGAGAGGCTTGAGCAGAGATCAAATCAGGAACGACGGCCCCACCCTTACCCATCTCAAGGGTGGAGGCTAGAGTTCCAGTGGAGGCACACGGAGAGGAGGAAGCCATGGCCGAAAGATCAAATTTTGATTCGAAGAGGCTTGAGACAAAAGAAAATTTACTCTCTCTCTCTCTCTAGAACCACCTTGTCAAAGTAAACATACACCTAATGATGATCTAAATCAATCTCATCCAACAGGTACATGTGTCAAAGATCCGAGCATCCCCGAATAATGGATTTCGAATCAATGTGATGCACGGATCAGAAGGGCAAAGGTTTTGGTGCTTAAAATCAGATACTCCCGCCTTGACTGACATGCCCCATTAATGAGACATCACGTCACTTGATCCCAATAGGCGTATTGTTTATGCTCAAGTGACAGTGGCCATTATTGAATACTTGGGCTGACACTCAAAGAAAGGATCAAATTACCGCCAGCAAGCCCACCTAAACATTTCCTGGGCCCACTAAGCCTGCAAGGCCTAGAGCCGTAACCAAGCGCCGACTCAGTCAACACCCACATATCATCTACCCGTTGAGCTCCCGTAGCTCAAGGAGGTACTTGTTAATGGCACATAATTGGCGGGAGGCATGGGCAACGATTACCCCTATTGATGAGGGAGGATCATGCCGCCATAATTGGCTGTAAGGTCCCTGGCTATGAGGAAAACACTAGAAGGGGGGTTGAATAGTGTTTATGCAATTTAAAAAGATAGTTACATCAAATTAAATTCCTAACCAACAATAAATATGGAATAAAAGTAAACCCCAAAATGAAACAATACGCAAGGATGTTTCAAGGGTTCGGATTACCAAAATTACTTTCCGACGTGTTACCGGTAATCCTACGTCCCTTGCACCCGGTAACCATCGGATACTCAATTTAGAACCCTAACTTGAGGTTTCCTTAAAAACCCACTTGTAGCAACCCTACAAGTGAAATCAAAATACATTTGATGTCCTTGACTCCCACAACTTGGGAGCAAGCAAAACACTCTCACAACCCGAGAGTAAATCAAATAACGAAAGTTATGAAATATGAAATTAAACATCACTTACAATCACATATGCCTTGAAGTAGTACTTGAAGGAGAAGTGTGTAGTGTGCTAAATGACTCTCTTGGAAGAGAGGAAATCCCTTTCGCTTGACTGCCCAAATGCCTAGAATATTTCTCTTTGGTTCTAGATTGGAGAGTAAGAGATGAAAGATATGAATTCTAGGGCTTCTGGATTTTGAGAGCTTTGACCTTGAAGAATGAAAGCTTAATGTTTGAGAGAGATGCTAACAAAAATGAGTCAACCTCTCAATGAAACAGTAGAGGCTTCTTTTATAGGTTTCTCAAACCCTTCAAGCTGAATCCCCAAAAAACCCTTTGAAATCCTTGAAGAAATAAACTCAACAGATAGAATCTGTGCACTCGACAGTCGACAGTTGAACAAAGCACAGTCGACTACTGCATTGTGACAGAGGGTAGGTGAGAATTCATAACGATAACTTACCACGTGGACAGGCGACTAGTAAGGAGTAGACAGTCGACTGTTAAACCAACAGGTGACTGTAAATCCTTCTACAGGCGACTGGCCGTAATGAGGGTAAGTCAAGAAGATCCTAGAAAAGTCTAGGAATAAAGGACATGCAACTGATGAAGATAAGACATTCGACTATAAATACAACAGGCAACTGTAATTCCTTCTACAGACGACTGTCACAAACCCTGACATTTTCCAGAGAGTTGAGTCTTTAGAGAGGCTCAAAGACATATGACTTTTGAAGTATTGACAGTCGACTGTGCCATTGGACAGTCGACTGTAAATACAACTTCAGTTGACTGGCATGATCAAAACTGAGAATTGGTTTGGGCTGAAGATATACAGGTGACTGATTAACAAACCATAGTCGACTGTCACTTGGACAGGAGCCTGTGAAATGTACAGCAGTCACCTGATAAAGTAAAACCTTAGAAGCCCAAGAAATAACCGATTAAGTATGTGCATAACAGGCGTATGTATAACAAAACACAGTCGACTGTTTTTTGACAGTCGACTGTAATTTGTTCAGCAGTCGACTGGATTTTGATTGAAATGAATTGGAGTCAAAGGAAAGGTGATCTAATGATTTCCTATGACTGAAATGAAGATGTGTGTGTGCTCCAGCATAGTTCTACTTCTAAGCTACATGCTAGAAGAAAAAAAGAAGATTACACTTGTAGAGCTCTCTCTTCTTTTCAACATATGAGCTTGAAGTCTTTTTGGAGCTTCAATCACCATCTTTGATCATCCAATCCACTTTCTTTTCTGTCATTGATCTTTGAGTGACATCCATTGCTAATTGATCTTCATGATATGCTTAGGCAATTGCTTAACTGCAAATAAGGGATTAGTCAAAAGTATTTATGTTTGCTCATCATTAACACCAAGTAGGGAGAAGTCCAATACTCAATATTCTCCCCCTGTTTAATGATGACAAACAAACATAAACAAAAAGATAAATAATTGTGCTTAAAGAAAACTTACTTCCACTACATAGATGCCAATCAAGTTAGTCAAAAAATATAAGGGCATCTATAGATCAAATGAAGCAAATGAGTAAGACATGAATGAATGAAATGATTTGCTTGAATCCATGAAATCTAGGATTTTATAATCCATGTTCATTATATCTTACTCCTCCTGAATCTAAGGAAACTTCAATCTTAGATTCAAGTGTAATTAGAATTTACTTAGCACATACATTATGAATCTGTTTATTTCTCTCCCCCTATGGCATTATCTAAAAGGTGGGAGTAAAATAACAACAACAATCATGCTAAATAAGTACTAAAAACAATTACAAGAGTCTAAAGATATATAAATAAAAAAACTCATAAACCAAATTATAAACTTAGCTGATTAGAGGAATGAGAGTCCAATATCAACATTAAGAGCCACAAGAAAAGGCAAATCGTCTCAAATCATATCACATAAATGATATCGCATACAAGGAGACAATTTCACAAAATTCACACATATAAGATAGACAATGATACAATGTGTGAAACAGAATGAAGAAACTGCATTTTCATGTGTGTGTGTGTGTGTGTGTGTGTGTGTGTGTGTGTGTGTGAATGTTACAAAGGGCATAAAATATATCCACAGCACCATGTACATCTAAAAAATGAACAAAATACATATAACATCAATACAACATCAGCAGTCACATTAATATCATCCAGACAACATCATCCATACATACTAACACTCCAAACAAAAAAATCTCAACCCTAACACATAGTGTAAGTCTAAGGGCGAGTGTCCCTAGCAGTAGCAGAGGAGCAGGCCAAAAACAATCTCGAACCCCTGAGACTCCGGATCAACTGAGAAATCCTCTAGAGGAGGAGCAGCTGCAGCAGCATCCTGAGGAGCAGAAACACCAGGATGCTCAACAATCTCAGTGACGATAGGCGAAGGAGCCTGAGTAGGCTGAGGTGGCATAAAACGTTTGAGGTGCTCAGGGAAAGGAATTCCCTGATGTTGGAATGACAGAAAGGACAACTCATATAGACCAGAAATCATCTCGACCAAAAGATCAGGAGAGAGTGAGGCAGAGGTAGATGGCTGGTTAGCTGGAGGAGTGGTGGATGACGAAGGAGCTGACGTAGATTGCCTCTTCTTAGATGTTGAATGCAGAGCCGAAGAAGACTTCGACTTTGCAGAAGCATCCAAGAGAGGACCAAGAGGCAAAGGCTCAAAGGGGGTCAAATCAATGCCAAAATGACGGAAGACAAGAGTAAGGAGACCACCATAAGGAATGTGGAAAGAAGCAATATTAAACTCGACCTTGTCCATCATATCAAGGAGGACGCTGGCCCAGTTTACTGACATGCTAGAAAAGATAGCATACATGCACCGTAGGATCTACTGGGAGGGCTGGTCGGAAGATCCATACTTCGACAGGATGTTGGACTTAACCACAAGGTGAACAGCCCAACCTCTTGCCGAGAACATGGAGGCCCTGACATCAGAAGAGAGAACAGAGGGGATCACACGAAACATGTCCTGAAGGACAGTCTGATCAAGATCACTAACATCTGAAATAGAGATGTCAGCAGGAAGGGAGCCAGATGAGGGGATCCTAAGAATGGTCCCTAAGAGAGTAGGATCAAGACGAATGCGAGTCCCCTGAACCACAGTGTTAATCACACCTATGTCAGCATATTCTCTGCAGATGCAGTTTGCATAGAATGATTGACCAGAAAGGGATAGGCACGAGGGAAATCGCTCTGGAAGAATCAAAAAAGATCACCTAAGCGAGTAGAAGAGATAATCTCTGAGAGTCTCTCAGTGGTGAAAGCCTGAAAAACAATGAATCGCTCAAGAAGGAGCTTGATCCCTACCAAGGAATGGAACTTTGCCAGACAAGTGTCGTCACAGCAAATAGGGATAGGGGATCAGAAGGAGGCACGACAAGTGTTTGGTCATCAGAATTAGACTCAGGAGCATGTTCGGTCGCAGCGACATGCTCATTGATGTGAAGACCAACGTGCTTGCGCGATCGCTTCACAAGAGGCTCTGCATCGGAGGAAGAGGGAGAAGGGGAATAGCCTCTCGACGAATCGGAGGAAGGGTCAGCATTCTTGGTGCGGGCTATGTGGGGTCGCTTGGTTTTAACAATGGTCGACTTAGGGATCCTAGGCGTCTAGAAGCAACAGTCTTCCCTTTGGTCTTGGGAGCCATTGTACAATCAAACGAAGGAAATGAAAGAACCGCACAAAAGAGACGACATGAGAAACCAGACCTAATCCGAGACAGAGGAGGAGACAGTCGACCGAGCAATCGAGAGAAGCAATTGAAAGATCGAAAGATCGAAAGATCGAAGAGAGAGGCTTCGAATTGGATCGAAATCGACGACGGAGATCGACATCGGATTTCGAATGGGGAAAACAAGGGAGCTAACAGTCGGATGAGAGAGAAAACTTATGATCGAATCGACGGCAATCGATGATATAATGAAGGGTCAAAAGAATCTGGGCCGTTGGATCGAAAAATTGACGGCTCAGATCAAATTAACGAACCGCCACAACAGTTGACAGTCGACTGATGTACAATTGTCAGTCGACTGGTTGAAAAGATAAAGATGGGCTTAGTGGCAGATAGTCGACTGTTGGGTAAATCACAGTCGCCTGTGGAGAGACAGTCGACTGTTTATTACTCATTAGTCGACTGACTGAGAATCAAAAATTTGTTGATAAAAACAGAAACCACTGACGATATGGACATGCACCTGATGAACAAACTACTGCCGCCTGTCGGTCAGACAGTCGACTGTAAAGTCGTCGTCAGTCGCCTGTGCGAAAGATACAGTTTGCTGTATGAGATAATAGAGTAGGGAAGCCGAATGTCGAAGGAGTGACAGTCGTCTGTCCAAGTCCAAAAATGCATAATGAGGTTAAAATCCAAAGAATAGAGACAACTCACATTAGGAGCTATACTCTAACATAAAATCTCATCAAGAAATCAATATCAAAAAAATAATTATCGATTAGCACACAACTATCTTAAAACAATCCGAAAACTCACGAAATCATCGGAATCTCAATAACCTCTCTTAAAACAGATATATGTGAAACATATAATCTAACAAAAGAAGAGAAGAACCATGATGATATTTGTTCAAAAAACATGAAAGTTGAACTTCTAGATTTCAGATTCACCCATAATCCCTAATTCTCCACGCAATCTCACAAAAGAATCTTCTTTAATAGGTTTACTGAAGATATCGGCGATTTGTTTTTAGGTTTCAATGTACTATAAGATGATGTCCTTCTTAGCTACATGATCATTGAAAAAATGGTGTCTCACATCAATGTGTTTGGTATGGGAGTGATGTACCAGATTCTTGGAAAGATATATAGCACTTTGGTTATCAACCATGATAGTGCAAGTATCACAATTGACACCATAATCCTTAAGAGTGTGTCTTATCCAAAGAACTTGTGCACATGCATGACCCGCGGCAATGTATTCCGTTTCAGTCGTGGATAATAATACCGAGTTCTGTTTATTGGAGAACCAAGAAACTAGGGAATTTCCTAAAAAATGTCATGTGCCACTAGTACTTTTCCTATCGGATTTGCATCCGACAAAGTCGGCATCACTATATGAGATTAACTCATATGTGCTAGATTTAGGGTAAAGTAACCCATAATCTAGTGAGTGATTGAGGTAACGAAAGATTCTTTTAACCGCAATCAAGTGTGACTCCTTAGGTCTAGCTTGATATCTAGCACACATGCATACAGAAAACATGATATCGGGCCTACTATCAGTTAATTAGAGTAAGCTACCGATCATACCTCGATATAGACGACGTCTACATCTTTTCTATTTTCATCCTTGTGTAGATGGGTTGTCATACTCATGGGAATCCTTTTGCTTAAAGATGATTCCATCCCGAATTGCTTGATAAGCTCTCCTGTGTACTTGGTTTGATGTATGAAAATCTCATCCTTCATTTTTCGAATTTGCAGTCCAAGGAAATAATTGAGCTCACCCATATGGGTCATCTCGAATTCATCTTTCAAAGACTTAGAAAATTCTTGACAAAGATTTAAGTTAGTAGAACCGAATATAATATCGTCTACATAAACTTGAATCAATAGGATGTCATTTCCATAATCCTTAATAAAAAGTGTGGAATCAACTTCACCCATTTTAAAACCTAAATCCAAAAGAAAGGTTTTGAGTCGATCATACCAAGCTCTAAGAGCTTGTCTCAATCCATATAACGCTTTTTCTTAAGTTTGAAAACATGGGTTGGAAATTTTTCATGTATGAAACCCGATGGTTGAGAAACATAAACTTATTCATTAACAATACCATTTAAAAATTCACTTTCAACATCCATTTGAAACAATTTGAAATTCTTATGGAATGCAAAAGATAAAAGCAATCTAATAGCTTCTAATCTAGCTACGGGGGCAAAGGATTCTTCGAAATAGATACCTTCTTCTTGCTGGTAGCCTTGAGTTACTAACCTTGCTTTGTTCCTTGTGATGACCTCGTTCTCATCGGCCTTGTTTTTGAAGATCCACTTGGTCCCAATAACTTGGTGACCACTTGGAAGAGAAACGAGCTCCCAAACTCCATTTCTCTCGAATTGCATGGTTCTTCTTCCATTGCCACCGTCCAAGAGCTATCCTCACAAGCTTCTTGGATGTTCTTTGGCTCAATGATAGAGACGAATGCGTAATGATAGAATTCTTCAATTCTAGACATTGTTTGAACACCCATACCAATATCTCCAATAATTTGGTCATGGGGGTGGTTGTGAACGGTTGGGCAAGCTTTGGGAATCCCGCATCACTTGGAACATCTTCAACAATCTCCTTAGTAGTGATACTCTCAATAATAGAATCATTAATCTTGACATTACTGAGAGAATCACATATATCATCTACACTATCATCAATAACATGAGGAAAATCAAAATCTTCATAAAATGATACGTGTAGTGATTCCTCGAACGTTGAAGAGGTTTTGTTGTATATCCGGTAGGCTTTGCTACGTGTGGAATATCCAACAAAAATTCCTTCATTGGATCTTGGCTCAAATTTATCTAAGTTACCAAAGGTGTTCTTGATAAAACATTTTGAACCAAAAACTCGAAAATATTTTACTTGAGGCTTTTTGTCATAAAATAGTTCATAGCAAGTTTTGTTCGTTCGGGGTCTCATTAGGATCCTATTGAGTACATAACATGTTGGATATTGGACTCCCGGATTTGGTTTTGGATGATGAACAAACATAAATATAACGTGAACTAACACTTTGTGAGCGCAGTTATGGAGATCGTCGCCAAATTCATATGAATATCAATTACGACGTCTCAAGACTTCTCAAAGCACGTGATCGTATGCCTAAAGCTTCGTTGAAGCTTATGGACCATTTTAGAAGTCATGAAGATTCGATTGAAGCTATTGAAGACGGTATCGTCAAGTTTTATTTATAGTCTTTAAGCTTCTGTCGTAGAATGTTAAGCCTTGAGTAGGTCTTACGGTTTAAATCTTCATAACGCTCATATCTTAGCTCTAGGATCTTAGTAGAAGTCCATACAATCCTTCCCGAAGCTCGCGCTTCGATTCCCGACTTCTTGTGCATGTTAGTTGGTTCAAGAAGAAGAACTGACCGACTATATGGTGATCTAGTCGGTCGGCAAAGCTTCTTGGACCGACTAGTTTCTGTCAGTTAATTCTAAGCTCTTTACTGTTTACAGTTAGTCGGTCTAAGTTTACTCATCGACCGACTAGTTTGTGAACTAGTCGGTCAGTGATGCTTCTGTGACCGACTAGTTGAGCTTTCCATGTACATGCACATTTGAGCCTAAGCTACTGTTTATCATTAGTCGGTCTGTGTTCTTTGATCGACCGACTAGTTGATGAACTAGTCGGTCAACTTACCTTCTTGGACCGACTAGTTTACTTTTACTGTACATGCCAATTTTTCACCTAACTTACTGTTTATCGTTAGTCGGTCTATGCTCATTTGGCGACCGACTAGTTGGTGAATTAGTCGGTCAACATTTGTTCTTGGACCGACTAAGTCTATTTATGCTCAGACTTCAGTTTTATCTGTTAGTCGGTCTCAGTTGAGTAACCGACCGACTAGTTGTGAAACTAGTCGGTCAGCTACTCTTCTTGGACCGACTAGTTCCTTTAGTCTGTGTTTTGATCTTTTCTCTGTTCACTCATTAGTCGGTATACGTTAATTGACCGACCGACTAGTTGATGAACTATTCGGTCGGTGGTTGTTCTTTGACCGACTAGTTGGGTTCAGAAAAGAGCCGTTGGAGCTTTAATTGAAACGTTTTTCTCTCTCTCTCTCTCCGATATCCTATAAATACTTATTGGGCTGCATTCATTGCAGTCAAGGCTGATATTATTGCAAGTTTAGAGATCAAGAGAAATCATTCCAAGCTCATTCAAAGCTTATTCATTCCATTCAATAATCTCTCCTCACTCTTACTTCCAAAGAGAGATTCATTGAGTGTTAAGCCTTCCAAGCCAAGTGCTTGATTCTAGGTCACCAACTTCCCCATAGCTCTCCATCACTGATCTACATCTTGGAGCTAGGGTTTGGTGCCACTTCTTCTTCCTAAAAATCATCTTTGCCCTAATTCGTAAGCATTACTCAAGGCATAGGTATTTTGTCGGTAAGAAGTTTCGTATTTCATTTCAATTTCATATTGTAAGTTTCACTCTCGGTTGTGAGAGTGTGGTTGTGATCCCGGGTTGTGGGAGTCACAAATTACTTTGTGTATGATTTGACTTGTGGAGGTTTTTCACAAGTATTTCATAGTGGAAATCTTGAGTTAGGGTTTCTAACTCAAGTATTCGGAGGGGATCCGGGTGGTTGGGACGTAGGATCAACGGGAACAAGTCGGGGAGACTTAGGTGGATCCAAACCCAGTAATATCTCTTGTTAGCATTGTTAATTTTGTTGTTGTCTTCAATTTAAGCTTCCGTAAATTGATTTGGTAGTTGTTTGCACTATAATTAGGAATTATACTCCTCGTTATTTTTAAAGTACTATTCACGCCCCTCTAGTACTTGTGCAGTAGCTTGTAGGGCATTACATTTGGTATCAAAGCCAGATACTTACCTATGTCTGCCAACGACAACAAGACCGTGCGTCCACCTTCCGACTATGGCACCTTCAGGAACCGTGAAGAAGCATCTTCGGTGATGGAAGGACATTCCTCAACGAGGCCTCCATTCTTCAACGGTACCAACTACGGGTACTGGAAATGCCGGATGGAAACCTTCCTCTGGAGTGCATCTCTATGGAGGACCACGATGAAGGAATACGTCGAGCCCGCCGAAGAAGACGTTGAGAAATGGACAACCGCGGAGGTCGCCGCGGAGGTAAGCAATGCCAAGGCAATGAACGCCTTGCAATGCGCATTGGAGCCCTAGGACTTCAATAAGATATGCATATGTAAGAGTGCATATCAAATTTGGAACTCCCTCCTCATACCACATGAAGGGACGAGTAGGGTAAGAGACTCTAAACTCGTTGTTGTTAACAAGGATTACGAAATGTTTCATATGCAACAGGGCGAGAAGATGAAGGAGTATTACGCTCGCTTCGTCGACATCATAAACGAGTTGAAGGCTCTCGGCAAAACCTACACCCAAAAGGAGAAGTGTTCGAAGCTTATCGAAGGACTTCCTTCTTCTTGGGAAAAGCGTACCTTCGCCATCGAGGAAGGTAATGACATGAATAAGTACACCGTAGTTCAACTAATGGGTACTTTAATGTCATACGAGGTACGCAAGGATAGCAAGCTAAAATTGCAGGAAAAGATGAAGTCTTACCTAAAGCAAGACGAGCCAAAGAAGAAGGCTATTGCTTTTAAGGCCGCTCCATCCACATCCACATCAACCGATGATGAAGACTCGGAAAACGAGTTGGACTTGGAGTCCATGGCACTCATGGCCAAGAAGTTCAACCGTTTCTTCCGAAAAGGTAACTATAAGAACAAAGCTAAATTTGGTTCTTCTAACGCCTCCTCCTCTCCTTTGTGTTTCAAGTGCAATAAGCCAGGACACATGAAAGCGGAGTGTCCTCTCAACAAGCAAAAGGAGAAGTGGAAGGCGCCGAAATTCGATAAGTCCAAGAAGTACAAGAAAGGGAACAAAAAGGGACTTGTCGGAGCAACATTCACCGACTCCGAGGATTCCTCAAGCGGAGAGTCGGACGATGAGCAAGTGGAGCAAGCGCACATGTGCTTCATGGCAAGAGAGGAGCATGATCAAAGATCCTCCTCTTCCGATGATAGTGACGACGAAGGCGATGAGGTAACTATGGATGACCTTAGAAATGCTAATTCTCAATTATGGTCTAAGTATACTAAATTAGTAAATAGGTATACTAAAGTAAAAGATGACCTAGCTAGCATTCAAACCTCGCCTAAAGCTATCATCACCAACAACGACACCGTTGTTGAAGGGTTGAGGAATGAGATTGTTAATCTCAAGACTCAACTTGAACATGTTAGCATTGAAGATCTGGAGGATCACAAGATAGCGGATTTGACTTCTCAAAACTCGACTTTGAGTATTGAGAATGAGAATCTTAAATCTCGTGTTTATGTGCTCACATCGCAAGTATCCAACTTGGATACTTCTATGCGTTCTCTCACCGAGAAATATGAGAACACATTAGGCCGAATTAATAAATTCAATAAGGGTAAGGACCATTTGGATAAAATCCTAAGTGACTTACTTCCGGCCAATCACCACATTGGCTTGGGGTATACGATGGGATGTTCATCCAAAACGGCCACTACTTTTGTTAGGCCAACTTCCGGTGACTCAACGAGTGGTAGCAAACACTCTATTGGTAGTTCTTCTACCAATGGTGCTTCCATCTCGTCCACACCCTCTTTCGGAAAGAAACCCACTTTGGGTGGACCTCCAAATAAGGGGCATGCTTATATGTATACAAATACCATGCCACGTAGGAACACACGTCCTACTCCACCGGCTCACACATATGATGCTTTTTATGCAACACATTCACGGGCACGTGCACACCATGTGAGACACCCTCACGTACGTGTTCCAACACATGCATATGTTCACCCACAACATCATATGAATAATTATCCGCATGCACCATTCCATCATGTTCCTTATGCCTATCCACAACATGCATGACGTAGAAATCAACGTCGCATGCATGCACCCAATAGGATGAGGGCTCCCAAGATTTTCACTATTTGGAGCCCAAAGGACACAAGCATGGATGGAAAACAAGTGTACATGAATGCTTATTTTTCGGATGTTGTGCATAGTAGAAATTATGTGGGGAAGTCTAAGTCCAATTGGACTTGGCTTCCAAAGGTCTAATCTTTTGGACCCAATGACCTTGGGTACCATGATATGAAATTTTCTATCTTTAGGTACTCAAGGAAAAGAAAAAGAAAAGGAGCAACAAATTTAAATTTAGCTCCAAGGGGAATTGGATACTCGATAGCGGGTGTTCAAAACACATGACGGGTGACGCTCAATTGCTCTCCGGAGTGGTTCCCATTGCAAATGGAAACCGCGTCGTATTTGGAGGCAACGAGAGCGGAACCATCATAGGTGTTGGTAAAGTGGGTAATCCTTCTAAACCCATTATATGTGATGTTTACCTTGTTAAAGGATTAAACCACAATCTTATTTCAATAAGTCAACTTTGTGACAAAGGTTACAAAGTTAACTTTGCGAAAGGAATGTGCCATATTTTAAGAAAAGATAATAATGAATTATTGTTTTCCGGCACACGCCATAAGGATATATATATCCTAGATCTTCCAAGATCACATGAACAATGTCTTATTGCCAACACAAGTGAACAACACTTATGGCATCGACGTTTTGGTCATGTGAACTTTGAAACACTTTTTAAGCTTTCCAAGTTAAATTCTATTAGAGGCTTCCCTAAGCTTGTCTTTCAAAAGAAAAGCTTTTGTGACTCGTGTCAACGAGGCAAGCTTCCAAAATCTTCATTTAAACCTAAGAAAAGCATTTCTTCTAAGCGGCCTCTAGAGCTATTACATCTAGATTTATTTGGGCCAACTAGAGTTGCTTCATTAGGTAATGATAGATATGGACTTGTCATCGTTGATGACTTTTCTAGGTTTACTTGGGTATTTTCATTGTGTAATAAAAATGAAGCTTTTGAAAACTTCACAATTTTTGTTAAGAAAGTACAAAATCTCTTAGGAACCACCATTGTCACTATTCGTAGTGATCATGGAGGTGAATTTGAGAATGAGTCTTTTGAGACATTTTGTGATGAAGTTGGTATTACACACACCTTCTCTTTCCCTCGCGCACCTCCTCAAAATGGTGTTGTTGAGAGAAAGAATAGGACGCTAGTGGAGTGTGCTCGCACTATGCTTGATGATAGCCAACTTGGCCATCAATTTTGGGCGGAAGCGGTACACACCGCTTGCTATGTGTTTAATAGAATACTTTTGAGGCCCGGCACTAAACAAACTTGTTATGAATTGTTGTTTGGTAGGTTGCCTCAAGTTAAACATTTTCATGTTTTTGGTTCGAAATGTTTTATAAAGAACACATATGGTAGTTTGGACAAATTCGATCCAAGATCCGATGAGGGGATTTTTGTTGGATATTCTTCGCGTAGCAAAGCCTACCGGATATTCAACAAACGAACCTCAACGATCGAGGATTCGCTTCATGTGTCATTTAATGAAGGATTTGTTCCAACTAGAATTACTAATGATGATGACTCTATGGATGTCTTATGTGATTCAATTGGTAATCCTAACTCTAATGATTATATTGATTCTATTGAGACTAACCCATCTAATGAAGTTGTTGAGAATGTTCCTAGTGACCAAGGTATTCCCAAACGGCTTCATACCGTTCGTGATCATCCTCATGAGCAAGTCATTGGCAATATCCATGATAGTGTCAAGACGAGATCGCAAGTGAACTACTTCGCTCATTGTGCCTTTGCCTCCTCGATAGAGCCAAAGAATGTTAATGAAGCATGCAAAGATAGCGCTTGGATCTTAGCCATGGAGGAGGAACTCATTCAATTCGAGAGGAATGAAGTTTAGGAACTTGTTCCATTGCCATCGAAGAACCACACCGTCATAGGGACAAAGTGGATCTTCAAGAACAAAACCGACAAAAACCAAGTCGTCGTCCGGAACAAAGCTCGGTTAGTTGCTCAAGGCTACCGTCAAGAGGAAGGTATTGACTTCGAAGAATCCTTCGCTCCGGTAGCTAGATTAGAATCAATTAGATTATTATTGTCTTTTGCATGCCATAAGGATTTTAAATTATTTCAAATGGATGTTAAAAGTGCATTTTTAAACGGAGATGTCGTTGAGGAAGTTTACGTTTCTCAACCTCCGGGTTTTATTAATGAAAAATTTCCAAATCATGTTTTTAAACTAAAGAAAGCACTTTACGGCTTGAGACAAGCTCCTCGAGCTTGGTATGATCGCCTAAAGAATTTTCTTTTGGATTTGAATTTTAAAATGGGAGAAGCCGATTCTACACTTTTTGTTAAGCATTCGAATAATGATATAATTTTAGTTCAAGTATATGTTGATGATATCATTTTCGGTGCTACTAACTTTGTTCTTTGCGAAGAGTTTTCCAATGTTATGAAGGAACAATTTGAGATGAGCCATTTTGGTGAGCTCAAATATTTCTTAGGTCTCCAAATTCGCCAAATGGACGATGAAATCTTCATTCACCAAACGAAGTACACGGTGGAGTTGCTAAAGTGATTTGGAATGGAGAGTGCCTCCGGAAAGAAGACTCCAATGAGCACGACTACGCATCTTGATAAGGATACGGGCGGTAAGGATGTAGACATTCGTCTATATCGAGGTATGATAGGTAGTTTACTTTATCTTACCGCAAGTAGGCCCGATATTATGTTTGCCGTATGCGTATGTGCTCGTTATCAGTCTCAACCTAAGGAGTCTCACTTAGTAGCGGTAAAACGTATTTTTCGCTATCTAAGTTACACTTTAGATTTTGGATTACTTTATCCAAAATCTAGCACGTATGAGTTAATCTCATATAGTGATGCCGATTATGCGGGATGCAAATCCGACAGGAAAAGTACTAGTGGCACTTGCCATTTTATAGGAAATTCCCTTGTCTCTTGGTTTTCCAAGAAGCAAAATTCCGTATCACTTTCAACCACCGAGGCGGAATACATTGCCGCCGGTGCCGTGTGTGCTCAAGTTCTTTGGATGAGACACACACTTAAAGACTTTGGTATAAATTGTGATACTTGCCCTATCATGGTGGACAACCAAAGTGCAATATGTCTTTCCAAGAACCCGGTACACCATTCCCGTTCGAAACACATAGATGTCCGACACCACTTTTTAGATGATCATGTTGCTAAAAAGGACATCATTTTAGTGTACGTTGAAACCCAAAAGCAAATCGCCGATATTTTCACGAAACCCCTAAAGGAGGACTCCTTTGTGCGGTTGCGTCGAGAATTGGGGATTATGGGTGAATCCGAGATATAGGATTCATGTTTCATTCAATAATCTTGCATGCTATTATATTTCGTAATATTTCATTCATGCTAGACTTATTGGATTTTTCGGGATTTTATGTGATATTTTGAATTTTTGCTCGAATTCATGTTTGAATGTCGTATTTGAGATTTCGATGTTTAATGGGGTAGTTTAGATGATTTTTGAGAGGATTGCGATGTATTGTCCAAGTATTTTGAGGAGAGAACTTCATTATCAATTTTTGGACTCATCTAGTCGGTCTCAGTTCATCAACCAACCGACTAGATTCACATCTAGTCGGTCAGCTAATGAACTCAGACCGACTAGCTCTATCCCTCAACTCTTGAACTCCTTTAGTCGGTATCAGTTCAATCACCAACCGACTAGATCCGTATCTAGTCGGTTAGTAAAAGAACTCAGACAACCTAACTCATGCTATTTTGAGTTTCCTCTCCAGCTTAACTCTTTAGTCGGTTCATGTTCAGTGACCGACCGACTAGATTGAGATCTAATCGGTCAGTAAATGAACACAGACCGACTAATTCTTGTCAGTTAACTTGGGTTCAGCCACTGTTTGCAACTAGTCGGTTCAAGCTCATTGACCGACCGACTAGATCGTGATCTAGTCGGTCAGTGCTTGAACTGTGACCGACTAGTTGTGCCAGGGACTGTTTGGTCTTTTGAGCTCTCGACCGACTTAATCTCGATCTAACCGGTTCTTTTTCATTTTAGTCGGTTGTTTTGTGTTCTCCAGCTCGAAAACCCCCGTTCCTCCCTCGTGACCCTTCGTCTTCCGGCCATTTTTCGACCATTCCCGCCGTCGCCGACCGTCGATCTTCCACCTAGGGTAACCCCTCTCCCTCCCTCTTCTGTCTAGGGTTCGGCTTTCAATTCCTAGGGTTAGGGTTAGTTCATTTTCTGTTAGGGCTTCTTTTAGGGTTTCGGATTTCCTAGGGTTGTGCTAGGGTTTCTTCTCTTTGATCTCTCTTGCATCGTGTCATGCCGCGATTATGGCTCGTACACATATCCCGATCACTCCCTCTAGCCCCTCGCCGTTGACCGTATAACCAACCCCTACGGATCCCGTTCAACCTTCTAGAACCCCTCCGAAACGCCGTGCCAAGACCACCCAACCCTCTTCGTCTTCGCCTCCTCTTAAGCGTAAGAGGACGGCGACTGCGAAACCCCGAGCCCGACCTCAGCCCAAGCCCAAGCCTGTCATTTTTCGTGCTCCCACTCCTCCCGGTGCTTCGGATTCCGACACCGAGTATATCCCCGAGACTGAGACTCCTAGGGAACCCACTCCTCCTACCCATCCTGAGTCTAGCTCCCGACCTCGTACGTCTACCCGTAAGCCTAAGGGAAAGGCTCCGATGCCGGTTGGCGGTGTCGATATCTTGTTGTGTCGCGACGACCCTATGTGTCTCGCGGCTTACAACCGTATCGAACATTGCCCGCTGCTTCTGGAGCATTTCGTCCAGTTTAGTGACTTCATAGGGCTAGCTGATCTTCTTTCGTCCTCGGGTCTTCTCGATTACCTTCGATATGACCCGAAGGCAAATCCTCACCCCTACCCTCGATTAGTCAAGCTATTCTATGCCAATAGGATCCGGGGTCAGTACGATGAGACCCACTCTGTTGAGACGACTGTTTTGGGGACTCCTATAGTCCTCACAGCAGAAATCTTAGGAGAGATTTTGGGTATCTCCTCGTCTGGCCTCCTCCCCTCGGACATTTCTGTTAATGATATTTCTTCCTTAGATTAGACCATCCTCTCTGAGATTTTCCATCAGATTCCTCCCGCCATGATTGGCGTACCCTCCAAGTCGTTCAAGCCAAATGCATGGGTCCTAAATTTGATTCTGAAGTCGTGCTTTCTTCCCAAGTACGGCTCCTCATCTCTTCCGTCCCAGCCTTTTCTGAAGCTGATTTATGCTATCTTCATGGGGAGCTCGATTAACTGGGCTCGCATTATACTCGATAAGATTGACTCTTTCGAGTGTATTCGCAAGACCACGAAATCGGCTCATATCCCATTTCCGTGCTTGTTGACCCTTGTTTTCCGTCACTTCCGTGTCCCCTTGCCTCGTGACGATGAGCGTCCACTTGGTCCTCCCCTGAATGCGACGGCCGTCAAGAAATCTCTTGCGGCGCTCCGTCACGTTCAGAGGACGACACCTTCAGCGTCTGCCTCTGCCTCTGCCTCAACTGCTCCCTCTGCCACCCTTGATGATGTCGTTCGGTTACTTCGTCGTCATGAGTCTCGTCTGGCTCGTACCGAGGAGGTAGTTTGCCGTATAGCTAGTCTGATGGGTATTCAGCTTCCTCCTCCTGTTTCTGAGGATGAGGAGATGGATGAGTTGGCTGAGGAGGACATTGAGGAGCTTTGTCGTGCTTCCACTCGTGCCCCCGAGGGCACTTCTGGTACTGCTGTTGCTGCTTCGTTTGCTGGTGCCCCCGAGAGCACACCTGTTGCCCCCGCTCCTGCGGTGGATACTCCGACTGGTGCTCCCGAGGCCACTACTGTTGCTGCTCCAGAGATTGCCACTTCTGCCGTCGCTCCTGCTGACATTCCAGACGTTCCTGCTGATCCAGTTTCCACCACTTCTCCTGCAGAGCCTGCTGCTGCTGCAGATCCTGCCGGTTCCTCTTGAGCTACTTTGAGGACTCTCCGATGCTACTTAGATGATACATCTACTGTGAGAGAGTTTGGTTAGGATAGAGTGGGGTTTTGGATTATTTTGATGTATTTTGATGTATTTTGATGATGTTGTATGTTTCGACATTCCGATATCTGTGATATGATGATGTATTTTGTGCTCCGATCGGTGGATCGATGTTTTGCATGTCAGTGATGTTCATTTTTGATGTACTCTGGTTCATATTATATATATATATATACATCGCCATTGACATTTCATTCTATTGTGCACAATTTATATTTTTATGTCTCTAATGATTGATTTCGTCACTCGACGATATTAACTTGGTTTAATAGAAATTTCTTCTATGGAAACATAGAATTGTTTTCCATGCACTAAATTAACCAAGAATGTTGATATTGGAGAGTATATTCCATAACTCAATCCGTAAAAATGATTTGAGTTTTGATGATTTCATTTTACGATTTTCGACTATGGTTTCATTGACACGCCTTGATTTTATTCGTATTCTTTTGGTGTCACTTGAACCGTCGTCGTATTCTACGATTTTCGACTATGGTTTCATTGACACGCCTTGATTTTTCATTTTGTTATTTTTATTTCTTTTTATCATGCATGCATAACCACCCCCCTCCCATTACCCTTCTCTCAGTGTGCCACACTTCGCACATTGAGGACACTGTGCACTTTAGCTTGGGGGAGTGAGTTCTCACACTTTTCGCTTTTATCACTTTTATTTTTAGTTTTTTTCACGTTTTTCCACTTTTGCACCCCTTTTTCATCACGTTTTTTCTTTTTTACCATGCATCACATTTTTCTTATTTTCTTTGTGTGCTGCATTGTAAATAGTTTTTATTTTCGTTTATCTTTATTTATTTCATCTTTCGCTAGAGATGACTTTTCTGTGATGATGATGACGTGGTGTTAGCTTTTCTCTATATGCATGCTACATTTGTCGTGTCATAGCTTTTTATTTCTGATATCATATGCTATGTTCTACTTTGCATTTAGAAATAGTAACCCACTCTCTTTTGGTATATGAAAATGGATGAAATTCTATTATTAGCTGATGTCTGATGATTCATATGTATGCTATCGTAGAAAACACACCAAGATTCACGCATTGATTGCTTATATCTGGAGTACTGCTTTCCTTTCTCATATCACTTCTTATTGCATGACTTGTACGTTTCACTTCAGGTTGATTGAATTGTTGCTAGCAATGATAAATCTGGATTAGTTTACTTTTTGAGATTAAACTGAGTAGATTATATTACCCTGCTGAAGTTGTCATGAACGTCCTATAGAGTGAACTGAGAGATACATTTCTTTCTTTCTCCACATATCTTGAACATTATTTCTCTATTTTTAAATTCATTGGTGAATCTCCCCTTAGCGATTCTATTATTGGCATTCCCCCGTTATTAAAATCACATGCTCCAAATTCCCCAAAACCCAAAGAAAAAAATACTTGTATATCCTTCTCTTTGATTTGGGATCATTTATGTAAATATTCTATTGAAAAAAAAGAAAAAATAAAAAGAAAAAGATTTGAGAATAAGTGAAGAAAAGAGAAAAGAAGTTCGAAAACGATCCCATCTCATATCCTTTCTCTCTCTCTCTTCCCTCTTTTTATTTTATTTTAGTATTCTTTGATTTTTGGAGCTTCATAAGAAACGGGGATGTGAATATTGTTTTGTATATGCCACCACGCTTATAGATAAGCTTGGGGGAGAGAATCCAATGATGTGTGAGAGAGTGACTACCTGACGGTGCATGACAACCTAGGCTAAGTAATATTTTATACTCGACGAGATTACTAAAGTTTCACGAAATCCAGAAATCTACGCTTAGCATTCATTTCATGAAAACCACACTTTTTCTATTCTTTCTACTCTATCGTGTGATATCTCTTATACTCCTTATAGAAAGCATTCAATTGAAAAGTGTGTGATCTACGGTATTGTATACCGCTTTAGATGCTTCAAACGATGTTAATCTTAGAATTATTCCATTTTTCATGCTATATTGGTATTCTTGTGTTTTCTATTTCAAATGCACCATTATACTATGATATCAAAATAAAAGTCTTTGACATGTGATTTATATTCGATGCATGCTATATGAGTAAGCGAAACCCACGTCCTGAGAAAATGATCTAGCAACTTCCCTCTTCGTTTTCTATTTTGTTTTTCGTTTTCCGTTTTCCTCCTTTCCATCGTTTTTATTTTATCTTTATCCACCGGGTTCGCCTTTTACTTATCTTCCTTGAGGACGAGTAAGAGGTAAGCTTGGGGGATTTTGATCACTCCATATTTTACACCTTTTTTCCGCATGTTTGCATGCCATTTAGATCGCCCAAATCGTGTTTTTCACGTTTATTCGACAATATTGCGATGCTTTTCACGATTTGTTGTTTTTGTCGTATTTCAGGAGATTTGGAGCGATTTGGAGTGATTCTGAGATGCACCCGCTCCGGAGTGTCACCGACGACTCTCTTGAGGGGTATTTTGCTATTGGAAAGGAGTGGAAGGAGAAAGAACATCGTAGGAGCGACGAGGGAGCCAAAATATGAAGTTTGGGTATTTTGAGCATTCCACTCGGCCGAGTGAAGGAGTCACTCGGCCGAGCATCAGAAGCCCGCTCGGCCGGCCAAATCGGACACGCAACAGAGCTATATTCAGCGTGCACTCGGCCGAGCATCGTCTTGTCACTCGGCCGAACCACGGAGACCCACTCGCCCGAGTGGCATCAAGACGACGGCAACAAAAATTCCAGACTTACTGTTTTTTTACAGTCGATTCCCGAAGACCGACTCGGCCGAGTGACGAAAGACCGTCCGCCCGAGTGAAGAACGCCCATCGACCGAGTGAAGAAAAGTCACTCGGCCGAGTGAAGAAAAGTCACTCGGCCGAGTGACTCCCAAGGAGACGACCCCCGAGACCCCCAACTCTCTGTAATTGTATAGGGTCTCTCACTCGGCCAGTGAAATTTGTCACTCGGCCGAGTGAGCCGCGCTGCCTGTAGCGTAAACTGCGATTTTGAGGCTGCGCAGGGGCATTTTCGTCAGGATTTTTTGGGCGATTTTGGGGGGTATTAAACCCAATTTTTAACCTAGTTTAGAGAGCTTTTTCAGAACTTTTTGCAGCCTTTTTAGATTAACTTTTTAGGGATTAGATTTAGCCTTGAGGGAGGAGAGAAAAGTGAGTTTTTGTTGGATGCTATCTTGTTCTTCATTGGTTTGTCTCCTTCTCCCTTAAAAACTCCATTTTTATTGATATTTTGAATATAGCAATAAATTCTATTGCTTTTGATTGTGAATTTCTATTGCATATTATTATGAATTGTGAGTAGTTCATCGTCTTAGGGCGTATGGATGAACCCTACGAGCCCAATTTCGAATTTGTGATGAATTGGTGAAACTATTGCAACGATTGATTAGGGTTAGTTTCGGATTGCTATAATACGAATAGCTAGGGATTCATACCGATTGGGATTTGCAAGAGATTGGATCCCAATTCGATAGGAAGCCCTAGAAATTCGAATTGGGTTGCAATTGAATTTCTCTGGAATCTGTTTGCAAGAGATTGGACCGAAACTAGGGTTTTCGATTGCAATTCTATACCAATACCCGTTTGCAAGAGATTGGATGGGTAGGAACTATCCCAACCTAGGTCGTAGCTCGAGTTTGCACGAGAGTGGGCTTGAGATACGATTGAACGATGATGCTGTTCTTCACGCTAGTTTGCCTAGGTTAGGGTTTGCAAGAGATTGGACCCTACCCTAGGTTGGCTATAGACCGGCAATAGCGCGAGAGCGTGAGCTTGGTTCTACAATTAGTTGCAACTAGTTCACGCGAATTTCAATTCTAGCAATTGTGAAACCTACGGATCACAGTGACGAGATACGGCGAGTAGCAGGGATTCCCTACCCCTAGGTGTCTATATTGATTTGTTATTTCTTTTATACATTTGAACGACTGTGACCGCATATTTGCAAACATTTCCCGACTTTTCCTATAGCCAGGTGATTGAAGAAGACACTGTTATTAGGCCTCCCTGTGTTCGATACCCGCTCACCGTTACACCATGCGCTTGCGATAAGACTACAGTGTCGCCGCTCCGGGACGTGCATCCGGGGCGCGATCAATGTCTCCAAGGGGTACGACTCTTTTGTGAAGGGGAGAGGTCTTACATGAGCATGGGTCCACCACACGTGCACCGTCACCGCCGCCTGTCGGCCAGCCTTGCCGTGACGTGAGGTGCGCGCCTTTCCTTTTTTGGACCTAGCCCCTTAAATGTCTCAACGTTCTAATTTTGATTGCAGTTGTTAATGTCCAGATTTTGATTGCAGCTATTAATGTCCAAAAAGCTATTTGATTTTGATTGATTGCAGCAATTACATCATTCATACGCTATAATTATTTTTTGCTTGTTTGTCATTTTGTAACATCTTTTATTGATTCATATAAAAAGCAATGCCGCATTTCTTCTATCATATACAAAAATTTGCTTCCTCCAAATTTCCTCTCTTCTTCATTTCATGCTACTAGTTAGTTGTCTTGTGCAAACTCCAAAGTTTTGGTCCGCGAGTGGACGCATACCGAGGCTATTGTGTTAACCTTGGGGAGCAATTGGTGATATCGATTACCACCGAGGTTGTGCCGTAATTGCTTTCAAGTCAGTGGTCATCCCACGACACAGCCTTCGTTCATCTACTAAGTATTCTTTTCATCTGTCTCTCTGTTCATTCACTTACCTATACTGTCATCCTCTGTCTCTATTCCTTACATATATACAGTCTATTTCTCTATTCCTTCGCAATATAGCCATAGTCTTATACCTCTTTTATCTAACAATTTGAAAGCAATTTATAATTCGGTATTACTATGGCTATCATCGCAAAGAAATCTATTCTTGATCTTTCTAAGTTAGAACCGCTCGATGGTAACAATTACAAATGCTGGTCTCAAAAACTCCTTATGTTCTTTGAACAACTTGAAATTGACTATGTCTTGTTCAACAAATGTCATACTGTTACTTCTACTGTCAACAACTCAACTACCCCAACTGCTGTTGGTACTGTAAGATTTCTACTGAAGAAGAAATTAAGAAATATGAGAAGGATACCAAAACTGTTAGATGACACCTTCTTAATCATATGAAAAAAATCTCTTTTTGATCTGTTTATGATTCACAAATATTCTAAGTTCATCTGAGATTCCCTAGAGAAGGAATACAGTGTAAATGATGCAGGGAAGAAGAAGTACATTGTTGGGAAATGGCTTAATTTCCAGATGGTTGATGATAAACCGATAATGGAGCAGGTTCATATCTATGAGAACCTATGTGTTGATGTCCTAAATGAGGGCATGAAGATGGGCGAAGTCTTCCAAGCGAACGTGTTATTGGAGAGGTTCCCACCATCATGTAATGCATACATGAATCACCTCAAACACAAGAAAAAGGATCTGTCGCTGCAGGAGCTTATCAGCCACATGAGAACTGAAGAGGCTATTCGCCTCAAAGATAAGCCGGATTCTCTTCCTGTCAATTCTGTAAAGGCTAATATAGTTGAATCTCCTAGTCCTTTCACCAAAAACAGGTTCAAAGGCAAGGGAAGAACAACTTTAATCAAGGACAAAATAAAAATCAAGGCCGGTTCACCAAACCAGAAGGCAAAGTCCAGAAGCCAAACTTGGTGTGCTATGTCTGCGGCAAGCCTGGCCATAAGGAATATCAATGTACTCAACACCAAGGACCCCAAAAGATGCTCCAGAAACAAGGTGGAAATGCTGCTGCTCAAGCTAATCTTGCTAAACAAGATGAAGTCATTGCTGAAGTAATCATTGAAGCAAACCTAGTGGACAACAACAATGATTGGGTGCTGGACACTGGCACTACAAGGCATATCTACCAACAAGGAGCTGTTTCATAACTTCAAAGATGCTGCTGATACAGAATGCGTTTTCATGGTGAGCTCAACAGCTGCTAGAGTTGCTGGTAACTGTGCAATCTTGCTGAAACTCACATAAGGAAAAACCATATCCCTCAAAATGTCATGTACGTCCCATCACTGTGCTGCAACCTCGTGTCTATTGCCTTTTAGAATAAAGCTGGACTGAAACTTGTCTTTGAGATTGACAAGGTTGTAATCACTCACAGTGGGGACTTTGAAGGGAAGGGGTATCTGAGTGAAGGTATGTTTATTCTTAATGTTGCTTCTGAAATTTTGAATAAACATGCTTCTGCTTATATTGCTGAGTATTTAGATTTATGGCATTACCAACTAGGGCATGTCAATATTGCATCAATTAAAAGGCTAAGGAACTTTGCCCTAATACCTACAGTAAGCTCAACAGAATTCTCCAAATACCATGTTTGTGTAGAAGCTAAGTTCACTAAAAACCATTTAAACATGTCTCTTCTATGCAATCAGACCTTCTCGAACTAATTCATTCGGACTTAACTGACTTCAAATATACTAGAAGCAAGGGAGGGAAAAATTACTATATCACCTTTTGTTGATGATTACTATAGGTTCAATAGGGTATACCTTCTAAGAACTAAAGGTGCGGCAGAAGAAGTGTTTATTAAATACAAGGCCGAAGCAGAAAACCAACTTGATAGGAAAATCAAGAGAGTTAGATCTGACAGAGGTGGAGAATATAGTACCAACGCCCTAAAAGACTATTGTGAGAAGAATGAGATTATACATTAGTTTAGTGGCCCTTACTTACCACAACAAAATAGTATAGCAGAACGAAATAATAGGACCTTGAAGGAAATAATGAATGCTATGTTTTTGAGTTTATGGATGTCTGATGACATGTGGGGGAAGCTATTCTTCATATTCTTAACCGTGTACACCGTAAGAAATTAGACAAGACACCTTATGAGATGTGGAAAGGTTATACCCCCAACCTTAATTTTCTTAGAGTGTGGGAGTGTTTGGCCACGGTAGGTCTACCTAACTTTAAGAAGTCTAACATTGGACCCAAGACCTATGATACTGTGTTTATTGGTTATGCTCATCATAATGCTGCTTATAGATTCTTGTCTTTAAAAGATCACTCTATTTCAGAGCCTTGAGATGCAGAATTTTTTGAACATGTCTTTCCTTTGAAAAATGATATAAATGAATGTGTTGAATACTTGGGCTGACACTCGAAAAAAGGGTCGAATTACCACCAGCAAACCCACCTAAACTTTCCTGGGCCCATTAAGAATGCAAGGCCCAGAGCCGTAACCAAGCACCGACTAAGTCAACACCCATGTATTATCTGCGTGTTTTGAGCTTCCGCAGCTCAAGGATGTAATTTTTAATGGCACATAATTTGTAGGAGGCCTGAGCTATGGTTACCCATATTGATGAGAGATGATCATGCCGCCATAATTGGCAACCGTTAGATCCCTCAATGTCACGGAAGGACACCGAAGTCTATAAAAACCGAAAAGAAAGTCAGAGTAAGGGGACTGAAAGGTACGAGAAAAACACATTCTTACATTCTGCCTTTGATATCATATTTCTTCCTCCAATTAGCTTATGTTGACTGATTCAATGAGAATCTCTGTGATTCGATCTGGACAGCCCCTGGCTCTCCATTAAGTTCTTGATTCTAACTTAAGCATCAGAGGGGATTTTGGTCGAAACCCAGATCGGACCCCATGACGTTCATCTGTGGTGTAGAATGTCTAAGCTCGATCTGACATGAGACTTGTACACCCATTCTGTTCAGTCATCCTTCGAGATACGACCCAACCAGAGGGTCGAACAATAACTCTCGATACTAGACACACAAGGCTCGACCTGATCAAAAGGTCAAACGGTCCTCATGCTCAACTCCAAGGGCGAGAGGACTTCTATAAAGCACTCTTCTTCCTTCCACCAACCACCCAAGGTTCTTCTAACCAATGGTCCCACTTAACCCGTTGACGAAACTCCACCACGACCAAAGAATCCACGTCAGCCCAAATATTTCCATCACCATTTTTGACCTTAGCAGTTGGCGCCATCTGTGGGAAACGTCTGTTAATATCCCGAAGCTACAAATAAGCAATGTCGGCTGGACCCAGCAACACCAGACCAATCCTCGGTCTGGCCGAGGACACTCGAAATAAGAATCACGTCCAAATTGAAGACGCTGAAGACTCAGTGTCTTCATCAAGTGAGCCAATAGTACCCATGGTGACTCAAGAGCAATTTGATAAGTTCACTGACTTGGTCAAGAAGAGCCTCAAGGTGTTAGCCGCCGCTGTGTAGCAAAACATCGGACACCCATAACCAGCTGGAAAGGATCAACCCCCTCCCAATCCAGCTCAAACACCTATGAGGAAAGCTACCCTTCCTAGAGAGACCAGAGATCTGAGGGTGGAGCAGCAGGAGAACATGCAGCTCAATACCACTCCCACATCTCAACGAAACGAAGAGATGATGAACAACAACCATGCCTCTAGGCACAAAGGAGGTTCTAGCCCCTCCGCCAATAGGCGAGTCACTCGCAGCGTCATGGATCAGGTAATCGAACAAGTCACTCAAGGTCAAGGACCTCTCGGATTTACATATGGAAACAAGAGGAATGAGGTGGAAGAAACCCCCAACCGTTCCTCTAACGCCACTCATCAGCAAGGGGGGATGAGCGAGCCCTACTCACTCATCCTGCTAACTAGCAGAGCCCACTAAAGTGGAACATCACATCTGCCCCGCCGCTCCCAAAGTTCAAGCTTCCATCCCTGTTGAATTACGACGGCAAAAGTGACCCATGGGAGCACATATGCAAATACCAAAGCGTGATGCAACTTCATGGAGCTACTGAACCATATATCTGCCTAGCTTTCCACACCACTCTAACCAAAATAGCAGATGGATGGTATACCAGACTACCCGATGATATCATCGGGTCGTTTGATGAATTGTCTGACTTGTTTTGCAGGCAGTTTGTTACAAGGCGATGCCCTAAACAAAAGACGTCTCACCTCTTCACCCTGAAATAAGGGGAGAAGGATTCGGTTCGAGGCTTCGTTCGGCGTTTCAATTATGAAATGTTGGAGGTGGAAGATACTTCAAATGACAAAATCATCGGAGCCTTTACTCAAGCGACTCGGAATAAACATTTGCTGAGATCCTTACACCAGTTCCCACCGAAAAACCTCGTGGAATTATTCAATACAACAGACCGCTTCATGATATCAGAGGAGGCACTTGAAGCTGTAAAGAATGAGGCTCCTACCCATCGTGAAGAAGCAAAGCGAGATGCACGAACCTGAGGAACCCCTCAGCAGGAACCTCGGGATAAGCGACGAAGAGCGGGGATCCCCAAAGCAAGGAACACCCTGCCAAGGATGCGAATGTCAGAGCAAATCCCTCCAGGGCAGAAGTCCTGGCGTATGCTCGACAAGAAGAAATCACCAATGAGCCTGTTAAGAAAAACAACTACAAAAGGGATGATCTTAAATTTTGCAGGTAACATAATAATCATGGGCATGACACTGATGATTGTTGGACCCTTAAGAATGAGATCGACGCTCTGGTCAAGCGGGGCCATTCAAATAAAACTGGTAATGACCCACAAACAAAACAAGGAACCCCGAAGCAGAAAGGAAAGGGTGTACTGATAGGGTCAACAGTAATAAAGATGGTCGACTGAAGCTTACAAACGAAAACATATTGATGCCAGGCAGTTTTTAAAAGAAACCAAAATGCCTGTACGCATTTTCTTTTCCGTCATTGAAATGTTTTAAAATTTTATTCAATGAATAAAACTTGCTTTTCTTTGAAAAAATATTTTCTCAATATGACAAATTTTAGCTCTTATACTTTGAGAGGGTTACCCCAACTTTCACTCAATTAATCTACTTAAACCGTTTCTTCCCAAAAGGAATCATATCCTTAGGGAAAAATTTAGATGAGCCAATGTCCTCTCTAATCATATTGTCATACGTAAAATAAACATTCCAACTTCTGCCGTCGGCCGTAAGCTGAAGGGACCATGTGCCTCGCAACCGAACGCCTGCTTGCGTCGTTAGTCGTAAGACGAAGGGCCATCCTCTCGCTACTGAATGACCCAGCTTTCATCATCGGCCATAAGCCGAAGGGACCATGTTCCTTGCAACCAAATGACCTGCTTATGTCGTCAGCCATAAGTTGAAGGGGCCACCCCCTCGCTATTGAACGACCCAACTTCTGTCGTCAGTCGTAAGTCGAAGGGACCACGCAACAGAATGACTTACTTGCGTCGTCAGCCGTAAGATGAATGGGCCACCCCTTTGCTACTGAACAACCCAACTTCTGTCGTCGGTTGTAAGCCGAAGGGACCATGTCACTCGCAATCGAACAACCCAACTTTCGTCGCCAGCCGTAAGAAGTAGAGGCCACACCCTCGCTACGGAATGAACCAACTTCCGTCATCAGCCGTAAGCCGAAGGGACCATATCCCTCGTAACTGAATGACTTTCTTACATCGTCAGTCGTAAGACAAAAGGTCCACACCCTATCTATTGAACGACCCAACTTTTGTCGTCGTTCATAAGCCTAAGGGACAATGTCCCTTGCAACCATACGACCTAGGGGCCACCCCCTCGCTACTGAACAACCTAACTTCCTTTTTCGACGTAAGTCGAAGGGACCATGTCCCTCGCAACCGAATGACCTACTGGCATTGTCTGCCATAAGACGAAGGGGCCATCACTCGCTATTGAATGTCCCAACTTCTGTCATCGGTCGTAAGCCAAAGGAACCATGTCCCTCGCAACCGAACGACCTGCTTGTGTCATCAGCCGTATGACGAATGGGCCACCCCCTCGCTACTGAACGACCCAACTTGTATCGTCGGTCGTAAGCCAAAGAGACCATGTCCCTCGCAACTAAACGACCTGCTTGTGTCATCAGCCATGAGACAAAGGGGCCACTCCCTCGCTACTGAGCGACCCAACTTCCATCGTCGGCCATAATTCGGAAGGAGTGGCCCAACTTCGCGCGAGACTCGCTCAGATCTTGCCTGAGCTTCGCCTTCTCAGACTTGAGTATGTTAATGAGAATTTGCCATCGCTGCAGCTTGGCATCTTTCTTCTCGATAGCCAATTTGGCTGATTCTGCTTCCCTATTCAGGGCGGACAAGAAATTGGCCACTACCACAGAGCGTCGACATAACTCCGTGTTCACCAGAAGGGTCTGCAAGCAGAATATGGATATTATTCCTAAAGCGCTTGACCCAAGCATAAGGAGAATAAATGTGATCATTACCTGAACACTTCCAAGAATGGCAAGTGTCGACAGCCTCTCATGATCGACCCTTAACAGTACGCCAATGTCTCTTGGCAGAATTGAATGCTCAGTTAGTTGGCAAGCAGTCCCACAGTCCAAGAGAGCTGATTCCTCTCGCCTCATTTGACGAGGCGCCTTAAATAGCTCTCCATCGGGGTAATCGATCGGATTTTGATTCGATCTGTTCTCCAACAGAATCAACCTAAATTCGGGAGGAATGTCCTCAACCAGAGGCACTGGCGGGAACAAGCCTCCCCAAGGCCACGAATCTCGACACTGGAAAGCCCCCGAGCCGAAGATTATTCCTAAAGAACTTGACCCAAGCGTAAGGAGAATAAATGTGATCATTACCTGAACGCTTCCAAGAATGGAAAGTGTCGACAGCCTCTCATGATCGACCCTCAACAGCACGACCATTTCTCTTGGCAGGGTCGAATTCTCAGTTAGTCGGCAAGCGGTCCCACAGTCCAAGAGAGCTGATTCCTCTCGCCCCATTTGTCACGCCCCGCTTCCCATTATACTTGGGAGCGAGGACGTGAGCGGGCCCGCTTGGGCTGGAGCGGTGAGGCCCCAACCCAATAAGCGTCTGTGTATGACCGTAATCAGGTTCTTGCATTCAAACTCGGAACAAAAAGGAAATTTCATTATCATTACATTGATGCCCAGATTTACAAGTACACAAATAAGGCCATCTTGGCCATTAGATACAGAAACGCAAACAGAATTACACTTGAATATGAATACAACAATTATTATTCTTAAGAAGCGTTGCGAAGGCACGTTGTTCTCTAGCGGCAGATCTCAGCGTCTGGGCACCCTGGTCAAGCTGCTCAGTCTCAAGCCTTGCTCCTCTGCAAATCTGTCTAATACCTGACGTATATTTCACAAATAAGAAAATATACGTCAGCGAGGGTCGCTCGGCAAGATTTAAAAACGTTAGTAATAAATGACCCTCGGCAAGGTGATAGTATAATTTTCAAAACTTAGGGGGAATAAGAAACACAATATCATTTCAACAAGGTGAACATAGCATCAAATGGTCACAAGTGGCGTAAGCAATGTGTAATGTGCAAAGCAGTGAGCATGCGAAGTGTAGTGTGCAAAGTAGTACGCAACAAGGTGTAGTATGTAAAGTAAACTGGCATGGCAAGTGTAGTGTATACAACAATAGTCGTGACAGTGTAGTGTGTACAGCAATATGTGCAGCAAGTGTGGTGTGTACAGCAAAAGTAGTGTCAAGCGTAGTGCGTACAGCAATATGTATGGACAAGTGTGGTGTGCACAACAATAGTCAATCGTGACAATAATTTTAGTAGTTTACTCCATAGCATCAGCAGAGGTGAAGCGAAGGGTGCATCAATCAATCAATCAATCAATCTCCTATCTAGTGACAAGCCCAGTGTCTGAGGGGGAGGTGACCAGCATCACACCCAAGTCGACGGGAGCTACCCGTGACTCTATACTCACCGACCCGGCCAGGTGTCGGTCAAGTTCACCACTAGAGTGTAATCCAGCTTTCCAGCCTATACTACACTAGACTACCCCACCCAAGTGTTCTTGCTGGAACACGAGCCAGCCTAATCCATATTACAAGCACGCCCGAGTTTGTCAACTTGCATGACATCACGATTTCACGATTTCGCCTCTTGGGCGCACGATTCATAATTTCACGATTTTTCTCAAGTTATGTCATTCCGTAATTGCCCGAAGGCCCAATGATCCGTAAATTGTCCGAAGACCCAAATATCTGTAATTGCCCCGAGGGCTCGGTTTTCACAATTCGATAGGGTGCACAGCACATGATAAATCGAATGACAAGAATGAATAGCATTTCATGTGTATCGTTTAAGTGCTAAAACAACCAATACATTAAAGGATTCATTAAAGACTTTTCCGAATATGAAAGTTTCTTACTAGGCAGTACCAAAGATGTGCGTTACTTTTTAAGTTTAGTACACGATAAAATACTTGCGTCTTTGGAAAAAGTCTGAAGAAAGTAATATACTTGCGCCATCAAAAGTTGTAGGAAAGAAACCATATATTTGCAGGTTGTATATACTTACCTGAAGCGACGCGATTAGGGTGCCCAAGCGATCGTACGATAGGTACGGATTTATCTGTGAAATTGGGTTCGATGTCAAGCCAAGAGTTCATAACTAAGAAAATAATATGACGGTAATACGTACTGATTTAAACATCACCTATATTATAACAGTAGTTCAAGTTATGTAAACTAATTATACCAAGTTATGGACTATCCTTAAAGCTAACCAATGTAATGGTCGGCATATGAAAATATGATATAAATCTGTGAAGATAGGGTATAATAAACATGTTACTGTTCATCTATATATAGCCAAAGTTATAAAAGAAACCGCAGTGTTAGATTTAACTAACAAATTTATTACCAAGGTTCTAACATTCTTATTGCTAACTTATTCCATTAATATAACTTATTAACTTTTATAATAACCTAATAATAATAATGATAACAATAATAAAATCACTTACTTTAAATAGCAGCCCCCTCTCTACCCTTTCTCACCCTCGGTTGACTCTCGTTCTCCCCCTTTTCCTTTTTGTTGTTCCGCTCGAAGAGGCGCATCCAAGGGGCGAAGGGGCGGCGATCGGAGCTTGGGGGCGGCGGATCCGGCAGGCGGCTTTTCGAGGTGCTCAAGGCAACGGCGCGGCTTGAGGCGGTGCAGATCAGAGGGGGCGACGAGCGTGATCGTCGGCGCGCGAGATCTGGCGGCTCTGGTCGGCGACGGGCGGTTCGATGGCGGCGGGTGATGATCTGAATGGCGAGGGGGCCTCGTCGACGTCGGCATGTGCAGCGGCCGATCGGATCTGGCGGTGGTTGCGAGATGCGGCGGAGCGGCTCCAGGTGGTGCAGATCGGAGGCGGGCGGCGAACGGGGTTTATGGAGGCGGAGGGGCGGGTTGAGGCCCTGTTCTGAGGCGAAAACAGGGGAGGCCGATCGGGGCTTCGAACTGGGCTACCGGCGTCGCTAGCGAGGGGCTGGAGGCGTCGGAAAATAGGAGAGGGGGGGGTGGCCGATGCGGGGGTTTCGGCGCCGGAGAGATGGCGGATGGCGATGGCGGGTGACGGGAAGGCGGAGAGGAGGGTTTCCTCTGTTCCAAACAGATGGAAGGGGGCAAAACAGGGGAGGGCGCGACTTGGGAAGGATTTGATGCCTGCCAGAGTTGGAGATGGATGGCGTTTATTGGGGAGGTGGGTTCGTTGGAGTGTCGATGGCATTTGGATCTCGGAGGGGAGGAGGCTCACGAGTCGAAGAGGAGGCCGCGGCTTGTGTGTGATGGCATGGAGAAGATGGAAGGCTGCTACGGGTGAAGACGCTGGGCGTCGTCAATGTGGCGAGGTCGGAGCGGTTGGTTGCCGTCGGAAAAGAGGAGAGGGAGGATCTGAGGCTAGCTGATGTGTAGGGGAGGGCTCGGCCTGATGGCGGAGCAGTGGGAGGCTGCTGCTTGCGTGGAGGCCGCGGGGGAGATGCCGGCGGTGAGTAGGGGCGAAGGCGTTGGTTGCGGTTGTGTGTGAGCGGGGTGAAGAGATCCACGAGAGGGAGGGGTTGTGGGTTTGAGAAGAAGAATAGAAGAAGAAGAGGGGGCGGCTGAACTTGGCCTGTGCGTCGATGAGGTTGTCGCGTGAAAGAAGAATGGGAGAGGGTTTAAAGATGTTAGGGTTTTATTAAAATGAAAATTGGGTGTAGGCTGCGGCTGAGCCCTATGTTTAAGATTTATAAAGAAATAGCGTAGAGGCAGCTGTGCGTGACTGGGGTTAAATAGGAAAGGATGTAATGGAAAGCTTTTGAATGACCAAAAAGTTAATCAGGAAAAGGTTTTGAAAAAGATTATTAATAGGATTAATAAGGAAAATTTAGGGCTAATTAATTATAGGTTTAAATGGGTTGTAATATGGGAAGTTTTGAAAAGGAGAATTAAATAGATTTTATTAGGATCTAATAAGGAAAGTTTTCAAACATTTTAAAAAAACTTTGAATTTGATTTTGAATTTTGAATTGAAACTTAAAAACAGATTTTAAGAGGAGGGATTTTAAAAATAGAAGGCTGCTTGAAATAAAATTTAAAAGTCGAATTCGAAAGTCGAATTCGAAAATTATAAAAAGATATTTCTAAAATAATTACACGAAGAATTTATTTCAGTAGTTTAAAATAACCATGATAATGATAGCTACCATGCAAAAAGTTAGAAGTGGAATACAGATACGGGTACGGGGACAGAAATGTCAAGTGACGGATACTGGGAAAAATACACGAGAGAAAATATAAACATAACGTAACGACGAAAACTGGTCGTTACATCCTACCCACCTTAAAGAGAATTCCGTCCACGGAATTTCTTAAGTTAGGTAAGATCGAGGAGAAACCTCATAGACGAAGGGTCAGAGTATCAAGGTAGGAAGGGACATACAAGGGAAAGGGAACTTCCGAATAGAAAAGGGTCTAAGATCGAACAATCATAATCAAAACAACACCTAGAATTTACCCAAGCAAAATAGGTGAAATAGTAATAGTAGAAAAGATACAACTAAGAAGCGGCAAACAAAGATAAGCACATGATATGAATCACTAAGTGCAATAACAGGTCGGGGTTCAAACGTCACCGTTCATCACTGGCCCGTCGTCCCTAACTTCCTCAGTAACCATAGAGAACTTCCGTTGGCTCCATCTGCGTTTCGAGCGTGTGGTCTACCTGCCATTCTGCAAAACAAACAAAATAAATACTTGCGTACAAGGTCTATCTAGACAATCTGGCTAATAATGACATCCCTATTGTTCCGAGTAATTTGTAGAATGCAGGACCTGCATGGGCCACCACTAAAACCTGTCACGCCCCGCTTCCCATTATACTTGGGAGCGAGGACGTGAGCGGGACCGCTTGGGCTGGAGCGGTGAGGCCCCAACCCAATAAGCGTCTGTGTATGACCGTAATCAGGTTCTTGCATTCAAACTCGGAACAAAAAGGAAATTTCATTATCATTACATTGATGCCCAGATTTACAAGTACACAAATAAGGCCATCTTGGCCATTAGATACAGAAACGCAAACAGAATTACACTTGAATATGAATACAACAATTATTATTCTTAAGCAGCGTTGCGAAGGCACGTTGTTCTCTAGCGGCAGATCTCAGCGTCTGGGCACCCTGGTCAAGCTGCTCAGTCTCAAGCCTTGCTCCTCTGCAAATCTGTCTAATACCTGACGTATATTTCACAAATAAGAAAATATACGTCAGCGAGGGTCGCTCGGCAAGATTTAAAAACGTTAGTAATAAATGACCCTCGGCAAGGTGATAGTATAATTTTCAAAACTTAGGGGGAATAAGAAACACAATATCATTTCAACAAGGTGAACATAGCATCAAATGGTCACAAGTGGCGTAAGCAATGTGTAATGTGCAAAGCAGTGAGCATGCGAAGTGTAGTGTGCAAAGTAGTACGCAACAAGGTGTAGTATGTAAAGTAAACTGGCATGGCAAGTGTAGTGTATACAACAATAGTCGTGACAGTGTAGTGTGTACAACAATATGTGCAGCAAGTGTGGTGTGTACAGCAAAAGTAGTGTCAAGCGTAGTGCGTACAGCAATATGTATGGACAAGTGTGGTGTGCACAACAATAGTCAATCGTGACAATAATTTTAGTAGTTTACTCCATAGCATCAGCAGAGGTGAAGCGAAGGGTGCATCAATCAATCAATCAATCAATCTCCTATCTAGTGACAAGCCCAGTGTCTGAGGGGGAGGTGACCAGCATCACACCCAATTCGACGGGAGCTACCCGTGACTCTATACTCACCGACCCGGCCAGGTGTCGGTCAAGTTCACCACTAGAGTGTAATCCAGCTTTCCAGCCTATACTACACTAGACTACCCCACCCAAGTGTTCTTGCTGGAACACGAGCCAGCCTAATCCATATTACAAGCACACCCGAGTTTGTCAACTTGCATGACATCACGATTTCACGATTTCGCCTCTTGGGCGCACGATTCATAATTTCACGATTTTTCTCAAGTTATGTCATTCCGTAATTGCCCGAAGGCCCAATGATCCGTAAATTGTCCGAAGACCCAAATATCTGTAATTGCCCCGAGGGCTCGGTTTTCACAATTCGATAGGGTGCACAGCACATGATAAATCGAATGACAAGAATGAATAGCATTTCATGTGTATCGTTTAAGTGCTAAAACAACCAATACATTAAAGGATTCATTAAAGACTTTTCCGAATATGAAAGTTGCTTACTAGGCAGTACCAAAGATGTGCGTTACTTTTTAAGTTTAGTACACGATAAAATACTTGCGTCTTTGGAAAAAGTCTAAAGAAAGTAATATACTTGCGCCATCAAAAGTTGTAGGAAAGAAACCATATATTTGTAGGTTGTATATACTTGCCTGAAGCGACGCGATTAGGGTGCCCAAGCGATCGTACGATAGGTACGGATTTATCTGCGAAATTGGGTTCGATGTCAAGCCAAGAGTTCTTAACTAAGAAAATAATATGACGGTAATACGTACTGATTTAAACATCACCTATATTATAACAGTAGTTCAAGTTATGTAAACTAATTATACCAAGTTATGGACTATCCTTAAAGCTAACCAATGTAATGGTCGGCATATGAAAATATGATATAAATCTGTGAAGATAGGGTATAATAAACATGTTACTGTTCATCTATATATAGCCAAAGTTATAAAAGAAACCGCAGTGTTAGATTTAACTAACAAATTTATTACCAAGGTTCTAACATTCTTATTGCTAACTTATTCCATTAATATAACTTATTAACTTTTATAATAACCTAATAATAATAATGATAACAATAATAAAATCACTTACTTTAAATAGCGGCCCCCCTCTCTCCCCTTTCTCACCCTCTGTTGACTCTCGTTCTCCCCCTTTTCCTTTTTGTTGTTCCGCTCGAAGAGGAGCATCCAAGGGGCGAAGGGGCGGCGATCGGAGCTTGGGGGGCGGCGGATCCGGCAGGCGGCTTTTCGAGGCGCTCAAGGCAACGGCGCGGCTTGAGGCGGTGCAGATCAGAGGGGGCGACGAGCGTGATCGTCGGCGCGTGAGATCTGGCGGCTCTGGTCGGCGGCGGGCGGTTCGATGGCGGCGGGCGATGATCTGAATGGCGAGGGGGCCTCGTCGACGTCGGCATGTGCAGCGGCCGATCGGATCTGGCGATGGTTGCAAGATGCTGTGGAGCGGCTCCAGGTGGTGCAGATCGGAGGCGGGCGGCGAACGGGGTTTATGGAGGCGGAGGGGCGGGTTGAGGCCCTGTTCCGAGGCGAAAACAGGGGAGGCCGATCGGGGCTTTGAACGGGGCTACCGGCGTCGCTAGCGAGGGGCTGGAGGCGTCGGAAAATAGGAGAGGGGGGGGGGGGCCGATGAGGGGTTTCGGCACCGAAGAGATGGCGGATGGCGATGGCGGGTGAAGGGAAGGCGGAGAGGAGGGTTTCCTCTGTTCCGAACAGATGGAAGGGGGCAAAACAGGGGAGGGCGCGACTTGGGAAGGATTTGATGCCTGCCAGAGTTGGAGATGGACGGCGTTTACTGGGGAGGTGGGTTCGTTGGAGTGTCGATGGCATTTGGATCTCGGAGGGGAGGAGGCTCACGAGTCGAAGAGGAGGCCGCGGCTTGTGTGTGATGGCATGGAGAAGATGGAAGGCTGCTGCGGGTGAAGACGCTGGGCATCGTCAATGTGGCGAGGTCGGAGCGGTTGGTGACGTGCGTCTATATTTCATATATTCACGCACGTTTTCTTTTGTGTTTCTCCGTGTTTTTCCGCCGTCTCTTATTCGTTTTCGTTTGTTTTCCCGTTTTCTTTCACTTTTCTTTGTTTGTCCATGATTGCAGGAGTTCGACCACGTAGGGGACCTTTTACGATGATATCCCAAGTCCCCGGAGCAACGGGAGAAGTCACGCGTGATCCAGGGGGTCAAACGGCGAAGTATTCATCTTTCTGCCCCTCACCCGGTCGGTTGGTCATCTCCAACCGATCGGGTGATGCACGCGTGCACCAACCGGTCGCTACCGTAGCTCACGAAGAAGTCACCCGACCGGTTCACAGACCGGTTCTGCGGGCGGCTGTTCTCTGTCTTTTCGAGCAGAATTCCAACTGATCGGGTGACTCTCACCCGATCGGTTCATCTGTAGCTGAGAAAAAGAGCTGAAGACACGGGCGTCGAACCGACCGGTTCACCCGACTGCTCCAAGATCCAACCGGTCGCTCAAGAACTCACCCGATCGGTTCGTGAGATCGGGTGAAAACTCGCCGTTTTCTGTAATTTATCTGTAACGGATCAACCGATCGGTTGACTTGTCACCCGATCGGTTGATCCGAAAATCTATATATAGGACCCCTAGGGTTCCAGAAACGAGAGAGTTGTATTTTTTTACTGTTTTATTTCCTTGTGACGGCTGTAATTGTTACTCTTAAGTAAGTTTTCAGATCTTTCTAATTTTTTAGTATTGTCTTTACTACTCCTTTACTTCCGCATTGCAATTGTCTGATTATGATTCTAACGGTTAAATTTCATTTAGATTGCTTTTTCATGAATTTTTGTGAGTAGTTCCCAAATCTGGGATTTTGGTGGAAGCCCCTTCGGGGGCTCTTCCCGATGCGTCCATAGGGTTAGGAAATCGATAGGGAGTAGGAATCTAACGGTTACGCGGGGCGTTTCATTGTCATCGGCGGGAAAAAGACCGCCTTTGACCGTCGGGCCAGGGGGGAATAAACTTGGCGGTTGACTCCCTAGCCAAAGCTCACGCCTTTAGCGTAGACGCCGAATCCTAGCACGCGGGAGCGGCAGGATGAGACGTCGGGATATATCGTTGCGGACTTAGTGCTCCCGGGATCGATCAGTGTTTATGGACACGGGAGTGCCCACTGATCGAATCCGGGAAGTCCGGTGTATCATCCTGGGCACCGACCGGAATATCGGGCCCATGGGATGCCGGTACCACTTTCAGAGGCAACGTCTCACCATTAGACCTTAATCCCGATCGCTATCCATACCCGTAGGCCGTAGCGGCGAGAGTCTCTCGTCGGGTCGGAAACCAAAGTCCCGGGTTTACTTTCTTTTTGTTCAGACGCTTTCATCTCCTTTCGTGACAACCAACCACCGATTCGGGCTAGCTCGCCCCTCGGGGTGATTTAGGTCCTACCTGACCCAAGCACAACCTCGCCTCCCTAAGTTCGATATTCCCGCACCCTACACTAACTGTGAAACTTGCGGTAAACGACACCGCGCCGCCGCGACGCAAGCGGGGCGCCGGTCAAGTTTATGGCGCCGTTGCCGGGGAGGCAACGCGCTTGATATTTTAGGATCTCTTGAACCCTCGTGTCTAGCTCACATCCCTACCTCGCGATAATTTTCGCATTCTTTTTTTTTTCTTTTTCTTTTTGTTTTTCTTATTTTTATTTCTTATTTTATCTGTTTCTTTCCCACTTGTCGCTTCACGGGTGTTTGTTGTTTTTCATGCGCAGGAGTTCAAGGAGTCTTGACGACTTGATTCCCCTCGATCCAGAGATTAACGCCACCCTTAGGCGCTTGGCCGCCGAGAAGCGGAGAAGGGAAGCTCCTGAATCCATGGAGGAGAACACCCCACCTCAGAAGTCTCTGCTGGAATACTCGATGCCATCTATCGAGTCCACTTCCGCCATCCGTCCTCCAGCTATCACGGCCCAGAGCTTTGAGCTGAAGCCGTCATTGGTGACATGGATCCAGCAGGATCAGTTTGCGGGTGCACCCATGGTTAAGGGGGAAGGACCCCAACACTTTCAACACCTGGGAGAAGCTCTCCAACGCTTTTCTGACGAAGTTCTTTCCTCCGGGGAAGACCATGAAGTTGAGGAGTGAGATCTCCTCCTTCTCCCAGGCCAGCCACGAGTCCTTGCATGAGGCTTGGACGAGATATAAAGAGATGCAAAGAAGATGCCCTCACCATGAGCTTCCGAAGTGGCAGATTATCAATCTGTTCTACAATGGGTTGAGGGATGACCTTAAATCTTCTATGGACGCCGCGGCTGGGGGTTCCTTCATGTCCCGAAGCGAGGAAGATGCCGGGAATATTCTGGAAAACATGGCATCCAACAATGAGCGGTGGTGCGACGAGAGAGCCACACCAAGAACTGGGGGTATACACAGAGTCGAGGACGTCGACAAACTTTCAAGCAAGTTCGACTTGCTTTCGACCCAGATCTCAGCACTGATGGTAGGAGCCGGTGGGGCCGGTACACAGCAAGTTTCTGCGGTAGAGTCTGAATTCCTTGGGGAATTCGACGGTGGTGACATCTCACCACCGTTGGATCAGGCGAGCGCACTATTTTACAACCCCACGGGGAATGCGCCATATCCGCCAAGGACAAATTCTAACCCGGCTTACTCTCCCAACAACCGGAACCACCCGAATTTCAGTTACCGCCCACCATTTCAGCCCTCGCCGCCTCAGCAGCCGCAACAACAAATCTATCAGCCGGCTAGACCACCGCAGAATCAGGGTCAGCTGCAACCGTTTCAGCAGCAACCTCAGCAACAAACGTACGCTCCCAGGAATCAGCAGCCGTTCCAGCAGCAGCAGTATGGCCAACAGAGGGCCGTCTCTCCGGTTGAGTCTCTCTTGACTCAATATATTACCAACCAGGAGAGAATCAACCAAAAGCTGGAAATGGGCCAGCGGACCCTCACGGACCAAGTAACCCAGCTGGGGTTACAGGTGGCGAACCTTGCTAGGTCACAAAACCAATTGCCGCCACAACCGGAGGTGAACCCGAGGGGAGCAACACAAACATCGGCACTCGTGCACGAGCACGCGAATGTGTCCGCTATCGTTCTGAGAAGCGGGACACAAATCCCTTCTAGAGTGCCCCCTATCAACCCGGAAGCACCATTGGTCGTCGAGAGACCGACTGAAAAATTAAACGACACCGGTGCTTCGTCACCAAATCACATGACTCCGGAGGGAGTGTCTGAAGAAGAAAAGAGGAAGAAGGAAGACATCCCAAGAGTGTATAAACCCGTTGTGCCATTTCCACAACGGTTGGCTCAGGCGAAAATTGATGAGAAATATGGGAAGTTCTTCGCTATGGTCAAGGACCTAAGCTTGCAAATCCCCTTCTTGGAGGCAATTGAGACAATCCCCTCCTATGCAAAATTCTTGAAAGATTTGGTGACCAAAGGGTCGAGAAAAGAGAAAGTGGTGCTGACGGCAGAATGTAGCGCTCTTATCCAGAGGGATAACCCGCCAAAGCTCAAGGACCTGGGGAGCTTCTCTATCCCTTGCACGATCGGGGCTGTGAAGATTAATCGTGCACTCGTCGATCTAGGAGCGAGTGTTAGCTTGATGCCCTTGTCGATGTACAGAAGGATAGGAATGGGTGATTTGGAGCCCACCGGGATGACCCTACAACTAGCTGACCGGTCGGTCAAATATCCAGTGGAAATTGTTGATGATCTCCCCGTGAATGTGAGAGGGGTGCATGTGCCTGTGGACTTTGTAGTCATGGACATGCCCGAAGACGCACACACCCCCATTATCCTGGGACGGCCTTTCATGGCCACTGCTGGTGTTCTTATAGATGTGAAGAACGGAAAACTCTCCTTGAACATCAGCGGAGAGAAAGTTGAGTTTGACCTGGGACTATCCATGAAGCACCCCGACCCTCCTGATGACCTCCGGTGTAATTTGCTTGAGATAGAAGAAGAAAAAGCTGTAGAGGAGAACTCCTGGGAGATTCTCCTGAGAAACCCCCCCGATGAATTGGGGAATTCTGAAGATGAAGAAGGCCCCGAAGACAAAGAAGCTGCTGGAAAACCAAGTGCAGCGAGAACGACCCCTCCCGGGTTCCCCAAGTTTCCTCCTGTGAGGAGAACGGGGAAAGAGCTTACGGACCTCACTAAAGACGAGGTCCGAATCCTGAAGAAGATGGCGGGAAGCGCCAACACCAAGGAAAAGCCCCCGGATCTCAAGAACAAAGGGAGGATGGTCGAGCAAGTACTTTTCCAGCCGCTGACTACCCCGAGCGCCCTCAGCTCCAACAAGGAAGAGATGCCTAAGTTTGTGCATCACCCGTATAAGCCACCATGAGCATCTCTTGCGGGCGTCGAGCCAACGACGTTAAACAAGTGCGCTTCATGGGAGGCAACCCATGTTCTAAACTTTTTCCCACTTTTTAACGTTAATTTTTACTTTATTTTCTCTATTTTTATAAATAAAATCAGCCGCGAGGACATCCGTTCGGGGACTTAATCAAATCTCTTGGTTTTTGTAGGAAACAAGCCTCAACCGATCGGGTGACATCTCACCCGATCGGTTGGGACGTATCAGATACATGCCGAGATCTGTCCCCATATGACCCGATCGGTTGAGTAATGAAGAGACCGGGTGGCAGACCGGGTGAGCTGGGGAGAACTCTCGGAAAATTTTGGGGAATATCAACCGATCGGTTGAGTTTGAGCGCGATCGGTTGACCTGACCGGGTGAGAAGCCCTAAGTTCTCGGGAAATTTAGTGGAGCGGCCAACCGATCGGTTGACAAGTCAACCGATCGGTTCGCCTGTAGCATTTCTTCGGCAAAATTTTCGACCTAACCGTCAACCGACCGGGTGACAAGTCACCCGATCGGTTCGACTTAAAACCCTATAAATACCCCCCGACACCCGCTCGTTTCCGCCCTCACCCAATCGCGAATCCCGCCGTCGATTCGCCTTCCCCTCTTCGCCAACAACCGATCTTCACTCCCCCATGCCCTCTACTCCCCCATTACTCCCACTCTCCACATCCTTCATCAACCCCTCCATCATCTACACCATCTCTCTCCTCCCATTCCGGATTTTTGACCTAATTTTCCCAAATCCACCTCCATTTCGAAAATTTTTGCCGAAGGAGTTCGCCGCGGCTCCACGATACTCTCGCTGAACATTGTGGGGCACCAACGAGCAAGCTCCACCACTCCGCTTGGGTAAACTCGCTCCTATTCTTATTTTATATATTTGCCCTGTTTATTGTGCTTGCTTGTTGGCTTGTGTTAGTGTGCATCCACGATTTTTGCACTAATTCTTGCTCATACACACACACATGGCTAACGATAAGGATAAGGGAAAAGGAATCATGAGGGAAGAGGAGCCGTCTCGAAAGAGACGAAAACAAACGCGCCCTCCTTCCCGTACACGAGCACTTACACTTTGCCCTCCTCCACCTATTATCCCCCCTGTGGACCCAATGTTGGGCCCGCATGGGTATATCTTCCGGAACCAGGAGCACAAAGACTTTTACCGCAGGCTTGATGCTCGAGGGCATCTATCTACTAAATTCCCGCATGTGCAAACACTTCTCGATCTCGGTGTCTTCACCGAGATCGAATATCTTTTCGGCAACTTAGGATGGTTAGCCTTCCTTAATGCATCTGCCACTTCCCACCCGGCACTCACACTCGAATTCCTCTCCACACTTGTTTTAGAGTCCGGGTCGATCGTTAGATTCCGGGTGCGTAACCGTAGTGTCACCACAACCCTGAACACGATTAATGATATATTTGGTTTCCCCAATCTCGGGGATGATTCTATCAGACACCATGGGTACACGCCCGAATTTAGCGTCGATCAATTCTGGTTCCGCCTCACATTGATCGGCGACTACCCCCGAGGTCGGGCCAAGGCCTCCTCCATCATTCATCCCGTGTTTCGTCTAGCCCACAGGATCATCTCTTCCACATTCTTTCCTAGGGACGAGTCAGGCACTGTGACTATCCCTGATCTTTTTATCCTTTGGGCCATGACTTTTCCTTATGTCCGGGATGATGATGGAGTTAGCTTCAGGGCCCCTACCGTCCCCATTCATGGCGGCGATTGGCTTGTTCACAAGCTACTCGAGATTAGCCGGGCCGGTAAGGGAAAGTTTTGTTGCGGGGGCATCATCACTATCATATGCTCTTACCCCCAATTCAATATCCCCCTCCCCAACAATCTTCCTGTTGCCGCAGGACCATCACGTCTTGATATTGACGTCCTGCGGCACATTCACATGATTAGACCCTACTCAGCTGGCCGCTACATCTTCAACTATGGCCACCCCCCCAGCCCCTTACACCATTCTGCCCAACCCCGCTCGCATGCCCATTGCTCTCGTGGGAGATTGGACTTTCCCTCCTGATCCCGACTTCTTTGCGGGGTTGAATCTTCCTTTTCTCCCCGCAGGCGCACGCAGATCACCGTCCCCTGCCGCCCACTTAGGCGAGCAGGATATCCCTGCGTCTGCGGGAGATTTAGGGGCTGGACCGAGTCGTCCTATTTCTGCTCCGGGACCGATCACGTCTGAGCACCTCCTTGCGGCCATTTCTGGCCTTGTCTCCTGTGCTGGCATGACCACTGCCGCCAGCACCTCTTCGACCTTACCTGGCGGAACCACCTCTGCCTCGCGTCAGTCTACGTCTTTTGGTCGCCGTCAGGTATCTGCCCGTCTAGGACTTGAGAGGGAGGTCGCCGCCCTTCGTGAGCTCGCCATGTCCTCTGCTTCCTCGGACCCATCACCATCCTCCTTTCTTACTCACCCACGTTTCCTCGCACTTGAGAGGAACGTGGCCGCCATTCTCCGCCTTGTTACTCATATCCACGGACCACCTCCACCTTCACCACCTCCACCTTCACCACCCGGGCGATCTTCTCCTCCACCCTCCCACACTTCTCCACATCCATCTCCCCCCTCACCACATTCTTCTCCTCCCTCTTCACATCCCATCCCGGCATCCACTTCACCCCTCCCGACCACTTCCACCGCACTCACGCTACCTCCATCCTCCTCCGTCACTCCATACGTGCGCCGGAGGAAATTACCGGTACGCTCCAGATCCCTCCCACCACCTCCCACTACCGTCACCACCACATCTACTTCCTCCATTTCTATTCCTCTCACCACAGCCTTGATCGCCTTCCTACCACCACCACCCACCACCACCGACACTCCTCCCATAGTTCACACCACCACTGCCCCTATACCCTCACCTCATTCCCCACTTCTCCGCACACCCCCTGCCTCTCCCGACCACCCATCCACGCCCTCTTCCGAGGATGACGAGGACTCACCTTCTGCTGCTTTCTGATTTCCCCTCTTTTGTTTCTGACTCCCCCTTGCACATATCTAGATTTCATTGATCATATCATTTCGCTAGCACGTTCTGGTCTAGCTTGGGGGAAGTCTATTTTGGTGTGCTGTCGTTTTTGTCTGTTTTTCTCCTTTTTGTGTGTGTGCTTGCTTTTCACTTTTTGAGTGTCGTGTCGTGTTATTTTATTTTATTTTTTATTTTCGTATTGTTTGATTTTGATCTTGTTTTTCTTTCTTTTTCACTTTTATCTATGTGTTTTCCTCGTTTTCATTTCTTTTCGTGTCTGTGCGTATTTCCCCCCCATTTTCATTACCCTCCCGTACTCACTCATATTGCATTGAGGGCAATGCAAACTTCAGCTTGGGGGAGTCGCACTTCGTGCGTCATTTGTGTTGTTTTTCTACGTTATTTGAGTCATTTTCCATCGTGTTTTTCTTTTTTCTTTTTCCTTCTTTATTTAGCTCTTTCTCCTAGAAATGAATCCTATGATGAATCGCCACAAAGTCACACACACCTAGCATTGTATCGATAATCACACTCACTAACCCTAGGATTTCGAGTCCTCTTGCATTTCATGCATCGTGGGTCCCCTTAGCTTTTTGTGAGTCGTGTGTCGTGACTAGCATTTGGTGTGCTTCTGCTTTGTGATTTTACTTTATATACCTGTCCAGGAATGACCCCTAGATTATCATGCTTCGATATTGAATACGCGGTATTTGCTTCTAATGTCTGCTTCTATATGCATGCTATTTATATCGTATACTTCAATTCGCATGCGTCGGGATTCCACAACTAAGGACTAGGATACCCCATTTAGCCTAAGCTCTATTTAGCAACAATAGTCTCCTTTGCCCGAGTGTTTAGATTTCGACTTATTTTTTGTTTTACTTGGTGCAAATCCCCTCGTCGTGTACCGTTCTCCCACTTGGGAGAGTACACATGTGTATAGCCAATATCCCAAAAATCCAAAAAAAAAGAGAAAAGAAAAGAAAAAGATTGTATAGCAAAACAGCCAAAAAAATATGCAAATACCCAAAACCCAAAAAAATTCCCGTGTGAATATTTACATACTTGCCAAGAATAAAGGGAAGGCGAGAATTTGCACCGAGTGTTCTTCTCCACATCATCTCAACCCCCGTCGTTATCGAGAACACTTGGCTTGGGAACCTTTTAGCTAGTATCTAGGCTATAGTGGCGTGATTTCCTTAACCCTAGTTGTGGAGTCCCCGATGCATGATACGCTTCTATTCTCTCTATTCTCATGCATGCTTTAACTTATATTCGCCGCTTAATTCAATTCGATTCGATATTTTGGGTCATTTCTTGGATTTGTGTATATCGAGCCTCATTGCACATCGTAGAAAGCTTCACCATTTGCTAGCACACGGCCACGCTCACTCGCGCTTCACTGCGTGGACCCACGACACTTATTTGGACTCGCTTTCCTAGGTTTAGTGGTGTGATTTGGCGTTTGCTTGCTAGGTGTGTCGTTTTTGATTTTGATGGCTCTGATGGACGATCTAGGGCTTAGAGTTTTCTTTTTCCTTCTTCCTCTCTATTTTTCCCTTCCGAGCTCCTACTCTCACTCGTCTTCCTCGAGGACGAGGAAGAGTTCAGCTTGGGGGATTTTGACGTGCGTCTATATTTCATATATTCACGCACGTTTTCTTTTGTGTTTCTCCGTGTTTTTCCGCCGTCTCTTATTCGTTTTCGTATGTTTTCCCGTTTTCTTTCACTTTTCTTTGTTTGTCCATGATTGCAGGAGTTCGACCACGTAGGGGACCTTTTACGATGATATCCCAAGTCCCCGGAGCAACGGGAGAAGTCACGCGTGATCCAGGGGGTCAAACGGCGAAGTATTCATCTTTCTGCCCCTCACCCGGTCGGTTGGTCATCTCCAACCGATCGGGTGATGCACGCGTGCACCAACCGGTCGCTACCGCAGCTCACGAAGAAGTCACCCGACCGGTTCACAGACCGGTTCTGCGGGCGGCTGTTCTCTGTCTTTTCGAGCAGAATTCCAACCGATCGGGTGACTCTCACCTGATCGGTTCATCTGTAGCTGAGAAAAAGAGCTGAAGACACGGGCGTCGAACCGACCGGTTCACCCGACTGCTCCAAGATCCAACCGGTCGCTCAAGAACTCACCCGATCGGTTCGTGAGATCGGGTGAAAACTCGCCGTTTTCTGTAATTTATCTGTAACGGATCAACCGATCGGTTGACTTGTCACCCGATCGGTTGATCCGAAAATCTATATATAGGACCCCTAGGGTTCCAGAAACGAGAGAGTTGTATTTTTTTACTGTTTTATTTCCTTGTGACGGCTGTAATTGTTACTCTTAAGTAAGTTTTCAGATCTTTCTAATTTTTTAGTATTGTCTTTACTACTCCTTTACTTCCGCATTGCAATTGTCTGATTATGATTCTAACGGTTAAATTTCATTTAGATTGCTTTTTCATGAATTTTTGTGAGTAGTTCCCAAATCTGGGATTTTGGTGGAAGCCCCTTCGGGGGCTCTTCCCGATGCGTCCATAGGGTTAGGAAATCGATAGGGAGTAGGAATCTAACGGTTACGCGGGGCGTTTCATTGTCATCGGCGGGAAAAAGACCGCCTTTGACCGTCGGGCCAAGGGGGAATAAACTTGGCGGTTGACTCCCTAGCCAAAGCTCACGCCTTTAGCGTAGACGCCGAATCCTAGCACGCGGGATTGGCAGGATGAGACGTCGGGAGATATCGTTGCGGACTTAGTGCTCCCGGGATCGATCCGTGTTTATGGACACGGGAGTGCCCACTGATCGAATCCGGGAAGTCCGGTGTATCATCCTGGGCACCGACCGGAATATCGGGCCCATGGGACGCTGGTACCACTTTCAGAGGCAACGTCTCACCATTAGACCCTAATCCCGATCGCTATCCATACCCGTAGGTCGTAGCGGCGAGAGTCTCTCGTCGGGTCGGAAAGCAAAGTCCCGGGTTTACTTTCTTTTTGTTCATACGCTTTCATCTCCTTTCGTGACAACCAACCACCGATTCGGGCTAGCTCGCCCCTCGGGGTGATTTAGGTCCTACCTGACCCAAGCACAACCTCGCCTCCCTGAGTTCGATATTCCCGCACCCTACACTAACCGTGAAACTTGCGGTAAACGACACCGCGCCGCCGCGCCGCAAGCGGGGTGCCGGTCAGTTGGTTGCCGTCGGAAAAGAGGAGAGGGAGGATCTGAGGCTAGCTGATGTGTAGGGGAGGGCTCGGCCTGATGGCGGAGCAGTGGGAGGCTGCTGCTTGCGTGGAGGCCGCGGGGGAGATGCCGGCGGTGAGTAGGGGCGAAGGCGTTGGTTGCGGTTGTGTGTGAGCGGGGTGAAGAGATCCACGAGAGGGAGGGGTTGTGGGTTTGAGAAGAAGAATAGAAGAAGAAGAGGGGGCGACTGAACTTGGCCTGTGCGTCGATGAGGTTGTCGTGTGAAAGAAGAAGGGGAGAGGGTTTAAAGATGTTAGGGTTTTATTAAAATGAAAATTGGGTGTAGGCTGCGGCTGAGCCCTATGTTTAAGATTTATAAAGAAATAGCGTAGAGGCAGCTGTGCGTGACTGGGGTTAAATAGGAAAGGATGTAATGGAAAGCTTTTGAATGACCAAAAAGTTAATCAGGAAAAGGTTTTGAAAAAGATTATTAATAGGATTAATAAGGAAAATTTAGGGCTAATTAATTATAGGTTTAAATGGGTTGTAATATGGGAAGTTTTGAAAAGGAGAATTAAATAGATTTTATTAGGATCTAATAAGGAAAGTTTTCAAACATTTTAAAAAAACTTTGAATTTGATTTTGAATTTTGAATTGAAACTTAAAACCAGATTTTAAGAGGAGGGATTTTAAAAATAGAAGGCTGCTTGAAATAAAATTTAAAAGTCGAATTCGAAAGTCGAATTCGAAAATTATAAAAAGATATTTCTAAAATAATTACACGAAGAATTTATTTCAGTAGTTTAAAATAACCATGATAATGATAGCTACCATGCAAAAAGTTAGAAGTGGAATACAGATACGGGTACGGGGACAGAAATGTCAAGTGACGGATACTGGGAAAAATACACGAGAGAAAATATAAACATAACGTAACGACGAAAACTGGTCGTTACATCCTACCCACCTTAAAGAGAATTCCGTCCACGGAATTTCTTAAGTTAGGTAAGATCGTGGAGAAACCTCATAGACGAAGGGTCAGAGTATCAAGGTAGGAAGGGACATACAAGGGAAAGGGAACTTCCGAATAGAAAAGGGTCTAAGATCGAACAATCATAATCAAAACAACACCTAGAATTTAACCAAGCAAAATAGGTGAAATAGTAATAGTAGAAAAGATACAACTAAGAAGCGGCAAACAAAGATAAGCACAGGATATGAATCACTAAGTGCAATAACAGGTCGGGGTTCAAACATCACCGTTCATCACTGGCCCGTCGTCCCTAACTTCCTCAGTAACCATAGAGAACTTCCGTTGGCTCCATCTGCGTTTCGAGCGTGTGGTCTACCTGCCATTCTGCAAAACAAACAAAATAAATACTTGCGTACAAGGTCTATCTAGACAATCTGGCTAATAATGACATCCCTATTGTTCCGAGTAATTTGTAGAATGCAGGACCTGCATGGGCCACCACTAAAACCTGTCACGCCCCGCTTCCCATTATACTTGGGAGCGAGGACGTGAGCGGGCCCGCTTGGGCTGGAGCGGTGAGGCCCCAACCCAATAAGCGTCTGTGTATGACCGTAATCAGGTTCTTGCATTCAAACTCGGAACAAAAAGGAAATTTCATTATCATTACATTGATGCCCAGATTTACAAGTACACAAATAAGGCCATCTTGGCCATTAGATACAGAAACGCAAACAGAATTACACTTGAATATGAATACAACAATTATTATTCTTAAGCAGCGTTGCGAAGGCACGTTGTTCTCTAGCGGCAGATCTCAGCGTCTGGGCACCCTGGTCAAGCTGCTCAGTCTCAAGCCTTGCTCCTCTGCAAATCTGTCTAATACCTGACGTATATTTCACAAATAAGAAAATATACGTCAGCGAGGGTCGCTCGGCAAGATTTAAAAACGTTAGTAATAAATGACCCTCGGCAAGGTGATAGTATAATTTTCAAAACTTAGGGGGAATACGAAACACAATATCATTTCAACAAGGTGAACATAGCATCAAATGGTCACAAGTGGCGTAAGCAATGTGTAATGTGCAAAGCAGTGAGCATGCGAAGTGTAGTGTGCAAAGTAGTACGCAACAAGGTGTAGTATGTAAAGTAAACTGGCATGGCAAGTGTAGTGTATACAACAATAGTCGTGACAGTGTAGTGTGTACAGCAATATGTGCAGCAAGTGTGGTGTGTACAGCAAAAGTAGTGTCAAGCGTAGTGCGTACAGCAATATGTATGGACAAGTGTGGTGTGCACAACAATAGTCAATCGTGACAATAATTTTAGTAGTTTACTCCATAGCATCAGCAGAGGTGAAGCGAAGGGTGCATCAATCAATCAATCAATCAATCTCCTATCTAGTGACAAGCCCAGTGTCTGAGGGGGAGGTGACCAGCATCACACCCAAGTCGACGGGAGCTACCCGTGACTCTATACTCACCGACCCGGCCAGGTGTCGGTCAAGTTCACCACTAGAGTGTAATCCAGCTTTCCAGCCTATACTACACTAGACTACCCCACCCAAGTGTTCTTGCTGGAACACGAGCCAGCCTAATCCATATTACAAGCACGCCCGAGTTTGTCAACTTGCATGACATCACGATTTCACGATTTCGCCTCTTGGGCGCACGATTCATAATTTCACGATTTTTCTCAAGTTATGTCATTCCGTAATTGCCCGAAGGCCCAATGATCCGTAAATTGTCCGAAGACCCAAATATCTGTAATTGCCCCGAGGGCTCGGTTTTCACAATTCGATAGGGTGCACAGCACATGATAAATCGAATGACAAGAATGAATAGCATTTCATGTGTATCGTTTAAGTGCTAAAACAACCAATACATTAAAGGATTCATTAAAGACTTTTCCGAATATGAAAGTTGCTTACTAGGCAGTACCAAAGATGTGCGTTACTTTTTAAGTTTAGTACACGATAAAATACTTGCGTCTTTGGAAAAAGTCTGAAGAAAGTAATATACTTGCGCCATCAAAAGTTGTAGGAAAGAAACCATATATTTGCAGGTTGTATATACTTGCCTGAAGCGACGCGATTAGGGTGCCCAAGCGATCGTACGATAGGTACGGATTTATCTGCGAAATTGGGTTCGATGTCAAGCCAAGAGTTCTTAACTAAGAAAATAATATGACGGTAATACGTACTGATTTAAACATCACCTATATTATAACAGTAGTTCAAGTTATGTAAACTAATTATACCAAGTTATGGACTATCCTTAAAGCTAAACAATGTAATGGTCGGCATATGAAAATATGATATAAATCTGTGAAGATAGGGTATAATAAACATGTTACTGTTCATCTATATATAGCCAAAGTTATAAAAGAAACCGCAGTGTTAGATTTAACTAACAAATTTATTACCAAGGTTCTAACATTCTTATTGCTAACTTATTCCATTAATATAACTTATTAACTTTTATAATAACCTAATAATAATAATGATAACAATAATAAAATCACTTACTTTAAATAGCGGCCCCCCTCTCTCCCCTTTCTCACCCTCTGTTGACTCTCGTTCTCCCCCTTTTCCTTTTTGTTGTTCCGCTCGAAGAGGCGCATCCAAGGGGCGAAGGGGCGGCGATCGGAGCTTGGGGGGGCGGCGGATCCGGCAGGCGGATTTTCGAGGCGCTCAAGGCAACGGCGCGGCTTGAGGCGGTGCAGATCAGAGGGGGCGACGAGCGTGATCATCGGCGCGTGAGATCTGGCGGCTCTGGTCGGCGGCGGGCGGTTCGATGGCGGCGGGTGATGATCTGAATGGCAAGGGGGCCTCGTCGACGTCGGCATGTGCAGCGGCCGATCGGATCTGGCGATGGTTGCAAGATGCGGCGGAGCGGCTCCAGGTGGTGCAGATCGGAGGCGGGCGGCGAACGGGGTTTATGGAGACGGAGGGGCGGGTTGAGGCCCTGTTCCGAGGCGAAAACAGGGGAGGCCGATCGGGGCTTCGAACGGGGCTACCGGCGTCGCTAGCGAGGGGCTGGAGGCGTCGGAAAATAGGAGTGGGGGGGGTGGCCGATGCGGGGGTTTCGGCGTCGGAGAGATGGCGGATGGCGATGGCGGGTGAAGGGAAGGCGGAGAGGAGGGTTTCCTCTGTTCCGAACAGATGGAAGGGGGCAAAACAGGGGAGGGCGCGACTTGGGACGGATTTGATGCCTGCCAGAGTTGGAGATGGACGGCGTTTACTGGGGAGGTGGGTTCGTTGGAGTGTCGATGGCATTTGGATCTCGGAGGGGAGGAGGCTCACGAGTAGAAGAGGAGGCCGCGGCTTGTGTGTGATGGCATGGAGAAGATGGAAGGCTGCTGTGGGTGAAGACGCTGGGCGTCGTCAATGTGGCGAGGTCGGAGCGGTTGGTTGCCGTCGGAAAAGAGGAGAGGGAGGATCTGAGGCTAGCTGATGTGTAGGGGAGGGCTCGGCCTGATGGCGGAGCAGTGGGAGGCTGCTGCTTGCGTGGAGGCCACGGGGGAGATGCCGGCGGTGAGTAGGGGCGAAGGCGTTGGTTGCGGTTGTGTGTGAGCGGGGTGAAGAGATCCACGAGAGGGAGGGGTTGTGGGTTTGAGAAGAAGAATAGAAGAAGAAGAGGGGGCGGCTGAACTTGGCCTGTGCGTCGATGAGGTTGTCGCGTGAAAGAAGAAGGGGAGAGGGTTTAAAGATGTTAGGGTTTTATTAAAATGAAAATTGGGTGTAGGCTGCGGCTGAGCCCTATGTTTAAGATTTATAAAGAAATAGCGTAGAGGCAGCTGTGCGTGACTGGGGTTAAATAGGAAAGGATGTAATGGAAAGCTTTTGAATGACCAAAAAGTTAATCAGGAAAAGGTTTTGAAAAGATTATTAATAGGATTAATAAGGAAAATTTAGGGCTAAATAATTATAGGTTTTAATGGGTTGTAATATGGGAAGTTTTGAAAAGGAGAATTAAATAGATTTTATTAGGATCTAATAAGGAAAGTTTTCAAACATTTTAAAAAAACTTTGAATTTGATTTTGAATTTTGAATTGAAACTTAAAAACAGATTTTAAGAGGAGGGATTTTAAAAATAGAAGGCTGCTTGAAATAAAATTTAAAAGTCGAATTCGAAAGTCGAATTCGAAAATTATAAAAAGATATTTCTAAAATAATTACACGAAGAATTTATTTCAGGAGTTTAAAATAACCATGATAATGATAGCTACCATGCAAAAAGTTAGAAGTGGAATACAGATACGGGTACGGGGACAGAAATGTCAAGTGACGGATACTGGGAAAAATACACGAGAGAAAATATAAACATAACGTAACGACGAAAACTCGTCGTTACACCATTTGATTAGGTGCCTTAAATAGCTCTCCATCGGGGTAATTGATCGGATCTTGAGCCGATTTCTTCTCCAACAGAATCGACCTAAATTCGGGGGGAATGTCCTCAGGTAGAGGGACTAGCGGGAATAAGCCTCCCCAAGGCCACAAATCTCGATGCTGGAAAGCCCTCGAGGCCGAAGATGGCTTCCCTGAAGCCTTGTCTGATGCTGTGGTCTGACCTTGCTCGAGGTCTCGATCAATGTCAGAAGCTTGAGCTGACGCCGAGGCTTCGATTGAGACGATGGCCTTGTCAAACTCTTGTAGGTCCGACTCATTGAAGATAACCTTTCGCCTTGATTTCTTCTTATTCGCCTTAGCCTTCTTGACTTTGGTCGTAGAATGTACCTCCTTCCTCTTTCGATGTTGAATTGGTTGGGGGTCCTCGTGGATTACCAGAGGCAGATCCTCGGCATCCCTAAACAGGCCCCCTCCAGAAGGGGAAGGCAATTTTTCCTCAGCTTTCCTGATTGAAGCCTTGATCCCCTCCCGCAATATAGGATCCACTTGGTACTCCACAGCGACCATACTTGTAAAAGCGAGGCAAATATCAAAGAATGAGACAAACAAAGAAGAGCTAGGTCAAAGGACCCACGTTTTGTCCATACTGTCTGACGCAATATCGAGTCAATTAGAAGCCATTTCTTCTTCCTATTCTCCTCAGGCAACTTCTTCAATATATCAGCAACCTTATTCTCTTCCTCAGAGAAAGCTTTTTCCTTATTCATTCCAAGCTCAGGGCTCCCCCATTGAGTACCAAAGCTAGCCTCACCTGGAAATACCACGAATACAAATTTGTCTTTCCATTTTGGGTTTGAGGAAGGAAGGTCACTGAACAGCTTTCTGCCTCGATGAGCTGTTATTATATACCAATTCGGAGACTTGAATGGGGGTACTACAAAGAAGAAATTGAACAAGTCTATACTTGATACAATTCCATTCAACACGCATAGTGTGATAAAGCTGACCAAGAGGGCCAAAGCATTCAGCATCAGCTGACAAAGGGAAAACCACAAAGACTTCAAAACGTGCAGCATGAATGAGTGCATAGGGAATCAAAGTCCCTGTTGAAAATCCCTGACGTAAACTCTGACCTCGTGATCGCCAGGGAGATGAGCCCTCTCATCTGCTTGGGGTAGCCGGATCCGGTAATTGCTTCTCACATAATTCTCCTAATATTCAGGGATCTCATCAGCCGCCACTTGAGAGGCTTGAGCAGAGATCAAATCAGGAACGACGGCCCCACCCTTACCCATCTCAAGGGTGGAGGCTAGAGTTCCAGTGGAGGCACACGGAGAGGAGGAAGCCATGGCCGAAAGATCAAATTTTGATTCGAAGAGGCTTGAGACAAAAGAAAATTTACTCTCTCTCTCTCTCTAGAACCACCTTGTCAAAGTAAACATACACCTAATGATGATCTAAATCAATCTCATCCAACAGGTACATGTGTCAAAGATCCGAGCATCCCCGAATAATGGATTTCGAATCAATGTGATGCACGGATCAGAAGGGCAAAGGTTTTGGTGCTTAAAATCAGATACTCCCGCCTTGACTGACATGCCCCATTAATGAGACATCACGTCACTTGATCCCAATAGGCGTATTGTTTATGCTCAAGTGACAGTGGCCATTATTGAATACTTGGGCTGACACTCAAAGAAAGGATCAAATTACCGCCAGCAAGCCCACCTAAACATTTCCTGGGCCCACTAAGCCTGCAAGGCCTAGAGCCGTAACCAAGCGCCGACTCAGTCAACACCCACATATCATCTACCCGTTGAGCTCCCGTAGCTCAAGGAGGTACTTGTTAATGGCACATAATTGGCGGGAGGCATGGGCAACGATTACCCCTATTGATGAGGGAGGATCATGCCGCCATAATTGGCTGTAAGGTCCCTGGCTATGAGGAAAACACTAGAAGGGGGGTTGAATAGTGTTTATGCAATTTAAAAAGATAGTTACATCAAATTAAATTCCTAACCAACAATAAATATGGAATAAAAGTAAACCCCAAAATGAAACAATACGCAAGGATGTTTCAAGGGTTCGGATTACCAAAGTTACTTTCCGACGTGTTACCGGTAATCCTACGTCCCTTGCACCCGGTAACCATCGGATACTCAATTTAGAACCCTAACTTGAGGTTTCCTTAAAAACCCACTTGTAGCAACCCTACAAGTGAAATCAAAATACATTTGATGTCCTTGACTCCCACAACTTGGGAGCAAGCAAAACACTCTCACAACCCGAGAGTAAATCAAATAACGAAAGTTATGAAATATGAAATTAAACATCACTTACAATCACATATGCCTTGAAGTAGTACTTGAAGGAGAAGTGTGTAGTGTGCTAAATGACTCTCTTGGAAGAGAGGAAATCCCTTTCGCTTGACTGCCCAAATGCCTAGAATATTTCTCTTTGGTTCTAGATTGGAGAGTAAGAGATGAAAGATATGAATTCTAGGGCTTCTGGATTTTGAGAGCTTTGACCTTGAAGAATGAAAGCTTAATGTTTGAGAGAGATGCTAACAAAAATGAGTCAACCTCTCAATGAAACAGTAGAGGCTTCTTTTATAGGTTTCTCAAACCCTTCAAGCTGAATCCCCAAAAAACCCTTTGAAATCCTTGAAGAAATAAACTCAACAGATAGAATCTGTGCACTCGACAGTCGACAGTTGAACAAAGCACAGTCGACTACTGCATTGTGACAGAGGGTAGGTGAGAATTCATAACGATAACTTACCACGTGGACAGGCGACTAGTAAGGAGTAGACAGTCGACTGTTAAACCAACAGGTGACTGTAAATCCTTCTACAGGCGACTGGCCGTAATGAGGGTAAGTCAAGAAGATCCTAGAAAAGTCTAGGAATAAAGGACATGCAACTGATGAAGATAAGACATTCGACTATAAATACAACAGGCAACTGTAATTCCTTCTACAGACGACTGTCACAAACCCTGACATTTTCCAGAGAGTTGAGTCTTTAGAGAGGCTCAAAGACATATGACTTTTGAAGTATTGACAGTCGACTGTGCCATTGGACAGTCGACTGTAAATACAACTTCAGTTGACTGGCATGATCAAAACTGAGAATTGGTTTGGGCTGAAGATATACAGGTGACTGATTAACAAACCATAGTCGACTGTCACTTGGACAGGAGCCTGTGAAATGTACAGCAGTCACCTGATAAAGTAAAACCTTAGAAGCCCAAGAAATAACCGATTAAGTATGTGCATAACAGGCGTATGTATAACAAAACACAGTCGACTGTTTTTTGACAGTCGACTGTAATTTGTTCAGCAGTCGACTGGATTTTGATTGAAATGAATTGGAGTCAAAGGAAAGGTGATCTAATGATTTCCTATGACTGAAATGAAGATGTGTGTGTGCTCCAGCATAGTTCTACTTCTAAGCTACATGCTAGAAGAAAAAAAGAAGATTACACTTGTAGAGCTCTCTCTTCTTTTCAACATATGAGCTTGAAGTCTTTTTGGAGCTTCAATCACCATCTTTGATCATCCAATCCACTTTCTTTTCTGTCATTGATCTTTGAGTGACATCCATTGCTAATTGATCTTCATGATATGCTTAGGCAATTGCTTAACTGCAAATAAGGGATTAGTCAAAAGTATTTATGTTTGCTCATCATTAACACCAAGTAGGGAGAAGTCCAATACTCAATATTCTCCCCCTGTTTAATGATGACAAACAAACATAAACAAAAAGATAAATAATTGTGCTTAAAGAAAACTTACTTCCACTACATAGATGCCAATCAAGTTAGTCAAAAAATATAAGGGCATCTATAGATCAAATGAAGCAAATGAGTAAGACATGAATGAATGAAATGATTTGCTTGAATCCATGAAATCTAGGATTTTATAATCCATGTTCATTATATCTTACTCCTCCTGAATCTAAGGAAACTTCAATCTTAGATTCAAGTGTAATTAGAATTTACTTAGCACATACATTATGAATCTGTTTATTTCTCTCCCCCTATGGCATTATCTAAAAGGTGGGAGTAAAATAACAACAACAATCATGCTAAATAAGTACTAAAAACAATTACAAGAGTCTAAAGATATATAAATAAAAAAACTCATAAACCAAATTATAAACTTAGCTGATTAGAGGAATGAGAGTCCAATATCAACATTAAGAGCCACAAGAAAAGGCAAATCGTCTCAAATCATATCACATAAATGATATCGCATACAAGGAGACAATTTCACAAAATTCACACATATAAGATAGACAATGATACAATGTGTGAAACAGAATGAAGAAACTGCATTTTCATGTGTGTGTGTGTGTGTGTGTGTGTGTGTGTGTGTGTGTGTGTGTGTGTGAATGTTACAAAGGGCATAAAATATATCCACAGCACCATGTACATCTAAAAAATGAACAAAATACATATAACATCAATACAACATCAGCAGTCACATTAATATCATCCAGACAACATCATCCATACATACTAACACTCCAAACAAAAAAATCTCAACCCTAACACATAGTGTAAGTCTAAGGGCGAGTGTCCCTAGCAGTAGCAGAGGAGCAGGCCAAAAACAATCTCGAACCCCTGAGACTCCGGATCAACTGAGAAATCCTCTAGAGGAGGAGCAGCTGCAGCAGCATCCTGAGGAGCAGAAACACCAGGATGCTCAACAATCTCAGTGACGATAGGCGAAGGAGCCTGAGTAGGCTGAGGTGGCATAAAACGTTTGAGGTGCTCAGGGAAAGGAATTCCCTGATGTTGGAATGACAGAAAGGACAACTCATATAGACCAGAAATCATCTCGACCAAAAGATCAGGAGAGAGTGAGGCAGAGGTAGATGGCTGGTTAGCTGGAGGAGTGGTGGATGACGAAGGAGCTGACGTAGATTGCCTCTTCTTAGATGTTGAATGCAGAGCCGAAGAAGACTTCGACTTTGCAGAAGCATCCAAGAGAGGACCAAGAGGCAAAGGCTCAAAGGGGGTCAAATCAATGCCAAAATGACGGAAGACAAGAGTAAGGAGACCACCATAAGGAATGTGGAAAGAAGCAATATTAAACTCGACCTTGTCCATCATATCAAGGAGGACGCTGGCCCAGTTTACTGACATGCTAGAAAAGATAGCATACATGCACCGTAGGATCTACTGGGAGGGCTGGTCGGAAGATCCATACTTCGACAGGATGTTGGACTTAACCACAAGGTGAACAGCCCAACCTCTTGCCGAGAACATGGAGGCCCTGACATCAGAAGAGAGAACAGAGGGGATCACACGAAACATGTCCTGAAGGACAGTCTGATCAAGATCACTAACATCTGAAATAGAGATGTCAGCAGGAAGGGAGCCAGATGAGGGGATCCTAAGAATGGTCCCTAAGAGAGTAGGATCAAGACGAATGCGAGTCCCCTGAACCACAGTGTTAATCACACCTATGTCAGCATATTCTCTGCAGATGCAGTTTGCATAGAATGATTGACCAGAAAGGGATAGGCACGAGGGAAATCGCTCTGGAAGAATCAAAAAAGATCACCTAAGCGAGTAGAAGAGATAATCTCTGAGAGTCTCTCAGTGGTGAAAGCCTGAAAAACAATGAATCGCTCAAGAAGGAGCTTGATCCCTACCAAGGAATGGAACTTTGCCAGACAAGTGTCGTCACAGCAAATAGGGATAGGGGATCAGAAGGAGGCACGACAAGTGTTTGGTCATCAGAATTAGACTCAGGAGCATGTTCGGTCGCAGCGACATGCTCATTGATGTGAAGACCAACGTGCTTGCGCGATCGCTTCACAAGAGGCTCTGCATCGGAGGAAGAGGGAGAAGGGGAATAGCCTCTCGACGAATCGGAGGAAGGGTCAGCATTCTTGGTGCGGGCTATGTGGGGTCGCTTGGTTTTAACAATGGTCGACTTAGGGATCCTAGGCGTCTAGAAGCAACAGTCTTCCCTTTGGTCTTGGGAGCCATTGTACAATCAAACGAAGGAAATGAAAGAACCGCACAAAAGAGACGACATGAGAAACCAGACCTAATCCGAGACGGAGGAGGAGACAGTCGACCGAGCAATCGAGAGAAGCAATTGAAAGATCGAAAGATCGAAAGATCGAAGAGAGAGGCTTCGAATTGGATCGAAATCGACGACGGAGATCGACATCGGATTTCGAATGGGGAAAACAAGGGAGCTAACAGTCGGATGAGAGAGAAAACTTATGATCGAATCGACGGCAATCGATGATATAATGAAGGGTCAAAAGAATCTGGGCCGTTGGATCGAAAAATTGACGGCTCAGATCAAATTAACGAACCGCCACAACAGTTGACAGTCGACTGATGTACAATTGTCAGTCGACTGGTTGAAAAGATAAAGATGGGCTTAGTGGCAGATAGTCGACTGTTGGGTAAATCACAGTCGCCTGTGGAGAGACAGTCGACTGTTTATTACTCATTAGTCGACTGACTGAGAATCAAAAATTTGTTGATAAAAACAGAAACCACTGACGATATGGACATGCACCTGATGAACAAACTACTGCCGCCTGTCGGTCAGACAGTCGACTGTAAAGTCGTCGTCAGTCGCCTGTGCGAAAGATACAGTTTGCTGTATGAGATAATAGAGTAGGGAAGCCGAATGTCGAAGGAGTGACAGTCGTCTGTCCAAGTCCAAAAATGCATAATGAGGTTAAAATCCAAAGAATAGAGACAACTCACATTAGGAGCTATACTCTAACATAAAATCTCATCAAGAAATCAATATCAAAAAAATAATTATCGATTAGCACACAACTATCTTAAAACAATCCGAAAACTCACGAAATCATCGGAATCTCAATAACCTCTCTTAAAACAGATATATGTGAAACATATAATCTAACAAAAGAAGAGAAGAACCATGATGATATTTGTTCAAAAAACATGAAAGTTGAACTTCTAGATTTCAGATTCACCCATAATCCCTAATTCTCCACGCAATCTCACAAAAGAATCTTCTTTAATAGGTTTACTGAAGATATCGGCGATTTGTTTTTAGGTTTCAATGTACTATAAGATGATGTCCTTCTTAGCTACATGATCATTGAAAAAATGGTGTCTCACATCAATGTGTTTGGTATGGGAGTGATGTACCAGATTCTTGGAAAGATATATAGCACTTTGGTTATCAACCATGATAGTGCAAGTATCACAATTGACACCATAATCCTTAAGAGTGTGTCTTATCCAAAGAACTTGTGCACATGCATGACCCGCGGCAATGTATTCCGTTTCAGTCGTGGATAATAATACCGAGTTCTGTTTATTGGAGAACCAAGAAACTAGGGAATTTCCTAAAAAATGTCATGTGCCACTAGTACTTTTCCTATCGGATTTGCATCCGACAAAGTCGGCATCACTATATGAGATTAACTCATATGTGCTAGATTTAGGGTAAAGTAACCCATAATCTAGTGAGTGATTGAGGTAACGAAAGATTCTTTTAACCGCAATCAAGTGTGACTCCTTAGGTCTAGCTTGATATCTAGCACACATGCATACAGAAAACATGATATCGGGCCTACTATCAGTTAATTAGAGTAAGCTACCGATCATACCTCGATATAGACGACGTCTACATCTTTTCTATTTTCATCCTTGTGTAGATGGGTTGTCATACTCATGGGAATCCTTTTGCTTAAAGATGATTCCATCCCGAATTGCTTGATAAGCTCTCCTGTGTACTTGGTTTGATGTATGAAAATCTCATCCTTCATTTTTCGAATTTGCAGTCCAAGGAAATAATTGAGCTCACCCATATGGGTCATCTCGAATTCATCTTTCAAAGACTTAGAAAATTCTTGACAAAGATTTAAGTTAGTAGAACCGAATATAATATCGTCTACATAAACTTGAATCAATAGGATGTCATTTCCATAATCCTTAATAAAAAGTGTGGAATCAACTTCACCCATTTTAAAACCTAAATCCAAAAGAAAGGTTTTGAGTCGATCATACCAAGCTCTAAGAGCTTGTCTCAATCCATATAACGCTTTTTCTTAAGTTTGAAAACATGGGTTGGAAATTTTTCATGTATGAAACCCGATGGTTGAGAAACATAAACTTATTCATTAACAATACCATTTAAAAATTCACTTTCAACATCCATTTGAAACAATTTGAAATTCTTATGGAATGCAAAAGATAAAAGCAATCTAATAGCTTCTAATCTAGCTACGGGGGCAAAGGATTCTTCGAAATAGATACCTTCTTCTTGCTGGTAGCCTTGAGTTACTAACCTTGCTTTGTTCCTTGTGATGACCTCGTTCTCATCGGCCTTGTTTTTGAAGATCCACTTGGTCCCAATAACTTGGTGACCACTTGGAAGAGAAACGAGCTCCCAAACTCCATTTCTCTCGAATTGCATGGTTCTTCTTCCATTGCCACCGTCCAAGAGCTATCCTCACAAGCTTCTTGGATGTTCTTTGGCTCAATGATAGAGACGAATGCGTAATGATAGAATTCTTCAATTCTAGACATTGTTTGAACACCCATACCAATATCTCCAATAATTTGGTCATGGGGGTGGTTGTGAACGGTTGGGCAAGCTTTGGGAATCCCGCATCACTTGGAACATCTTCAACAATCTCCTTAGTAGTGATACTCTCAATAATAGAATCATTAATCTTGACATTACTGAGAGAATCACATATATCATCTACACTATCATCAATAACATGAGGAAAATCAAAATCTTCATAAAATGATACGTGTAGTGATTCCTCGAACGTTGAAGAGGTTTTGTTGTATATCCGGTAGGCTTTGCTACGTGTGGAATATCCAACAAAAATTCCTTCATTGGATCTTGGCTCAAATTTATCTAAGTTACCAAAGGTGTTCTTGATAAAACATTTTGAACCAAAAACTCGAAAATATTTTACTTGAGGCTTTTTGTCATAAAATAGTTCATAGCAAGTTTTGTTCGTTCGGGGTCTCATTAGGATCCTATTGAGTACATAACATGTTGGATATTGGACTCCCGGATTTGGTTTTGGATGATGAACAAACATAAATATAACGTGAACTAACACTTTGTGAGCGCAGTTATGGAGATCGTCGCCAAATTCATATGAATATCAATTACGACGTCTCAAGACTTCTCAAAGCACGTGATCGTATGCCTAAAGCTTCGTTGAAGCTTATGGACCATTTTAGAAGTCATGAAGATTCGATTGAAGCTATTGAAGACGGTATCGTCAAGTTTTATTTATAGTCTTTAAGCTTCTGTCGTAGAATGTTAAGCCTTGAGTAGGTCTTACGGTTTAAATCTTCATAACGCTCATATCTTAGCTCTAGGATCTTAGTAGAAGTCCATACAATCCTTCCCGAAGCTCGCGCTTCGATTCCCGACTTCTTGTGCATGTTAGTTGGTTCAAGAAGAAGAACTGACCGACTATATGGTGATCTAGTCGGTCGGCAAAGCTTCTTGGACCGACTAGTTTCTGTCAGTTAATTCTAAGCTCTTTACTGTTTACAGTTAGTCGGTCTAAGTTTACTCATCGACCGACTAGTTTGTGAACTAGTCGGTCAGTGATGCTTCTGTGACCGACTAGTTGAGCTTTCCATGTACATGCACATTTGAGCCTAAGCTACTGTTTATCATTAGTCGGTCTGTGTTCTTTGATCGACCGACTAGTTGATGAACTAGTCGGTCAACTTACCTTCTTGGACCGACTAGTTTACTTTTACTGTACATGCCAATTTTTCACCTAACTTACTGTTTATCGTTAGTCGGTCTATGCTCATTTGGCGACCGACTAGTTGGTGAATTAGTCGGTCAACATTTGTTCTTGGACCGACTAAGTCTATTTATGCTCAGACTTCAGTTTTATCTGTTAGTCGGTCTCAGTTGAGTAACCGACCGACTAGTTGTGAAACTAGTCGGTCAGCTACTCTTCTTGGACCGACTAGTTCCTTTAGTCTGTGTTTTGATCTTTTCTCTGTTCACTCATTAGTCGGTATACGTTAATTGACCGACCGACTAGTTGATGAACTATTCGGTCGGTGGTTGTTCTTTGACCGACTAGTTGGGTTCAGAAAAGAGCCGTTGGAGCTTTAATTGAAACGTTTTTCTCTCTCTCTCTCTCTCCGATATCCTATAAATACTTATTGGGCTGCATTCATTGCAGTCAAGGCTGATATTATTGCAAGTTTAGAGATCAAGAGAAATCATTCCAAGCTCATTCAAAGCTTATTCATTCCATTCAATAATCTCTCCTCACTCTTACTTCCAAAGAGAGATTCATTGAGTGTTAAGCCTTCCAAGCCAAGTGCTTGATTCTAGGTCACCAACTTCCCCATAGCTCTCCATCACTGATCTACATCTTGGAGCTAGGGTTTGGTGCCACTTCTTCTTCCTAAAAATCATCTTTGCCCTAATTCGTAAGCATTACTCAAGGCATAGGTATTTTGTCGGTAAGAAGTTTCGTATTTCATTTCAATTTCATATTGTAAGTTTCACTCTCGGTTGTGAGAGTGTGGTTGTGATCCCGGGTTGTGGGAGTCACAAATTACTTTGTGTATGATTTGACTTGTGGAGGTTTTTCACAAGTATTTCATAGTGGAAATCTTGAGTTAGGGTTTCTAACTCAAGTATTCGGAGGGGATCCGGGTGGTTGGGACGTAGGATCACCGGGAACAAGTCGGGGAGACTTAGGTGGATCCAAACCCAGTAATATCTCTTGTTAGCATTGTTAATTTTGTTGTTGTCTTCAATTTAAGCTTCCGTAAATTGATTTGGTAGTTGTTTGCACTATAATTAGGAATTATACTCCTCGTTATTTTTAAAGTACTATTCACGCCCCTCTAGTACTTGTGCAGTAGCTTGTAGGGCATTACATTTGGTATCAAAGCCAGATACTTACCTATGTCTGCCAACGACAACAAGACCGTGCGTCCACCTTCCGACTATGGCACCTTCAGGAACCGTGAAGAAGCATCTTCGGTGATGGAAGGACATTCCTCAACGAGGCCTCCATTCTTCAACGGTACCAACTACGGGTACTGGAAATGCCGGATGGAAACCTTCCTCTGGAGTGCATCTCTATGGAGGACCACGATGAAGGAATACGTCGAGCCCGCCGAAGAAGACGTTGAGAAATGGACAACCGCGGAGGTCGCCGCGGAGGTAAGCAATGCCAAGGCAATGAACGCCTTGCAATGCGCATTGGAGCCCTAGGACTTCAATAAGATATGCATATGTAAGAGTGCATATCAAATTTGGAACTCCCTCCTCATACCACATGAAGGGACGAGTAGGGTAAGAGACTCTAAACTCGTTGTTGTTAACAAGGATTACGAAATGTTTCATATGCAACAGGGCGAGAAGATGAAGGAGTATTACGCTCGCTTCGTCGACATCATAAACGAGTTGAAGGCTCTCGGCAAAACCTACACCCAAAAGGAGAAGTGTTCGAAGCTTATCGAAGGACTTCCTTCTTCTTGGGAAAAGCGTACCTTCGCCATCGAGGAAGGTAATGACATGAATAAGTACACCGTAGTTCAACTAATGGGTACTTTAATGTCATACGAGGTACGCAAGGATAGCAAGCTAAAATTGCAGGAAAAGATGAAGTCTTACCTAAAGCAAGACGAGCCAAAGAAGAAGGCTATTGCTTTTAAGGCCGCTCCATCCACATCCACATCAACCGATGATGAAGACTCGGAAAACGAGTTGGACTTGGAGTCCATGGCACTCATGGCCAAGAAGTTCAACCGTTTCTTCCGAAAAGGTAACTATAAGAACAAAGCTAAATTTGGTTCTTCTAACGCCTCCTCCTCTCCTTTGTGTTTCAAGTGCAATAAGCCAGGACACATGAAAGCGGAGTGTCCTCTCAACAAGCAAAAGGAGAAGTGGAAGGCGCCGAAATTCGATAAGTCCAAGAAGTACAAGAAAGGGAACAAAAAGGGACTTGTCGGAGCAACATTCACCGACTCCGAGGATTCCTCAAGCGGAGAGTCGGACGATGAGCAAGTGGAGCAAGCGCACATGTGCTTCATGGCAAGAGAGGAGCATGATCAAAGATCCTCCTCTTCCGATGATAGTGACGACGAAGGCGATGAGGTAACTATGGATGACCTTAGAAATGCTAATTCTCAATTATGGTCTAAGTATACTAAATTAGTAAATAGGTATACTAAAGTAAAAGATGACCTAGCTAGCATTCAAACCTCGCCTAAAGCTATCATCACCAACAACGACACCGTTGTTGAAGGGTTGAGGAATGAGATTGTTAATCTCAAGACTCAACTTGAACATGTTAGCATTGAAGATCTGGAGGATCACAAGATAGCGGATTTGACTTCTCAAAACTCGACTTTGAGTATTGAGAATGAGAATCTTAAATCTCGTGTTTATGTGCTCACATCGCAAGTATCCAACTTGGATACTTCTATGCGTTCTCTCACCGAGAAATATGAGAACACATTAGGCCGAATTAATAAATTCAATAAGGGTAAGGACCATTTGGATAAAATCCTAAGTGACTTACTTCCGGCCAATCACCACATTGGCTTGGGGTATACGATGGGATGTTCATCCAAAACGGCCACTACTTTTGTTAGGCCAACTTCCGGTGACTCAACGAGTGGTAGCAAACACTCTATTGGTAGTTCTTCTACCAATGGTGCTTCCATCTCGTCCACACCCTCTTTCGGAAAGAAACCCACTTTGGGTGGACCTCCAAATAAGGGGCATGCTTATATGTATACAAATACCATGCCACGTAGGAACACACGTCCTACTCCACCGGCTCACACATATGATGCTTTTTATGCAACACATTCACGGGCACGTGCACACCATGTGAGACACCCTCACGTACGTGTTCCAACACATGCATATGTTCACCCACAACATCATATGAATAATTATCCGCATGCACCATTCCATCATGTTCCTTATGCCTATCCACAACATGCATGACGTAGAAATCAACGTCGCATGCATGCACCCAATAGGATGAGGGCTCCCAAGATTTTCACTATTTGGAGCCCAAAGGACACAAGCATGGATGGAAAACAAGTGTACATGAATGCTTATTTTTCGGATGTTGTGCATAGTAGAAATTATGTGGGGAAGTCTAAGTCCAATTGGACTTGGCTTCCAAAGGTCTAATCTTTTGGACCCAATGACCTTGGGTACCATGATATGAAATTTTCTATCTTTAGGTACTCAAGGAAAAGAAAAAGAAAAGGAGCAACAAATTTAAATTTAGCTCCAAGGGGAATTGGATACTCGATAGCGGGTGTTCAAAACACATGACGGGTGACGCTCAATTGCTCTCCGGAGTGGTTCCCATTGCAAATGGAAACCGCGTCGTATTTGGAGGCAACGAGAGCGGAACCATCATAGGTGTTGGTAAAGTGGGTAATCCTTCTAAACCCATTATATGTGATGTTTACCTTGTTAAAGGATTAAACCACAATCTTATTTCAATAAGTCAACTTTGTGACAAAGGTTACAAAGTTAACTTTGCGAAAGGAATGTGCCATATTTTAAGAAAAGATAATAATGAATTATTGTTTTCCGGCACACGCCATAAGGATATATATATCCTAGATCTTCCAAGATCACATGAACAATGTCTTATTGCCAACACAAGTGAACAACACTTATGGCATCGACGTTTTGGTCATGTGAACTTTGAAACACTTTTTAAGCTTTCCAAGTTAAATTCTATTAGAGGCTTCCCTAAGCTTGTCTTTCAAAAGAAAAGCTTTTGTGACTCGTGTCAACGAGGCAAGCTTCCAAAATCTTCATTTAAACCTAAGAAAAGCATTTCTTCTAAGCGGCCTCTAGAGCTATTACATCTAGATTTATTTGGGCCAACTAGAGTTGCTTCATTAGGTAATGATAGATATGGACTTGTCATCGTTGATGACTTTTCTAGGTTTACTTGGGTATTTTCATTGTGTAATAAAAATGAAGCTTTTGAAAACTTCACAATTTTTGTTAAGAAAGTACAAAATCTCTTAGGAACCACCATTGTCACTATTCGTAGTGATCATGGAGGTGAATTTGAGAATGAGTCTTTTGAGACATTTTGTGATGAAGTTGGTATTACACACACCTTCTCTTTCCCTCGCGCACCTCCTCAAAATGGTGTTGTTGAGAGAAAGAATAGGACGCTAGTGGAGTGTGCTCGCACTATGCTTGATGATAGCCAACTTGGCCATCAATTTTGGGCGGAAGCGGTACACACCGCTTGCTATGTGTTTAATAGAATACTTTTGAGGCCCGGCACTAAACAAACTTGTTATGAATTGTTGTTTGGTAGGTTGCCTCAAGTTAAACATTTTCATGTTTTTGGTTCGAAATGTTTTATAAAGAACACGTATGGTAGTTTGGACAAATTCGATCCAAGATCCGATGAGGGGATTTTTGTTGGATATTCTTCGCGTAGCAAAGCCTACCGGATATTCAACAAACGAACCTCAACGATCGAGGATTCGCTTCATGTGTCATTTAATGAAGGATTTGTTCCAACTAGAATTACTAATGATGATGACTCTATGGATGTCTTATGTGATTCAATTGGTAATCCTAACTCTAATGATTATATTGATTCTATTGAGACTAACCCATCTAATGAAGTTGTTGAGAATGTTCCTAGTGACCAAGGTATTCCCAAACGGCTTCATACCGTTCGTGATCATCCTCATGAGCAAGTCATTGGCAATATCCATGATAGTGTCAAGACGAGATCGCAAGTGAACTACTTCGCTCATTGTGCCTTTGCCTCCTCGATAGAGCCAAAGAATGTTAATGAAGCATGCAAAGATAGCGCTTGGATCTTAGCCATGGAGGAGGAACTCATTCAATTCGAGAGGAATGAAGTTTAGGAACTTGTTCCATTGCCATCGAAGAACCACACCGTCATAGGGACAAAGTGGATCTTCAAGAACAAAACCGACAAAAACCAAGTCGTCGTCCGGAACAAAGCTCGGTTAGTTGCTCAAGGCTACCGTCAAGAGGAAGGTATTGACTTCGAAGAATCCTTCGCTCCGGTAGCTAGATTAGAATCAATTAGATTATTATTGTCTTTTGCATGCCATAAGGATTTTAAATTATTTCAAATGGATGTTAAAAGTGCATTTTTAAACGGAGATGTCGTTGAGGAAGTTTACGTTTCTCAACCTCCGGGTTTTATTAATGAAAAATTTCCAAATCATGTTTTTAAACTAAAGAAAGCACTTTACGGCTTGAGACAAGCTCCTCGAGCTTGGTATGATCGCCTAAAGAATTTTCTTTTGGATTTGAATTTTAAAATGGGAGAAGCCGATTCTACACTTTTTGTTAAGCATTCGAATAATGATATAATTTTAGTTCAAGTATATGTTGATGATATCATTTTCGGTGCTACTAACTTTGTTCTTTGCGAAGAGTTTTCCAATGTTATGAAGGAACAATTTGAGATGAGCCATTTTGGTGAGCTCAAATATTTCTTAGGTCTCCAAATTCGCCAAATGGACGATGAAATCTTCATTCACCAAACGAAGTACACGGTGGAGTTGCTAAAGTGATTTGGAATGGAGAGTGCCTCCGGAAAGAAGACTCCAATGAGCACGACTACGCATCTTGATAAGGATACGGGCGGTAAGGATGTAGACATTCGTCTATATCGAGGTATGATAGGTAGTTTACTTTATCTTACCGCAAGTAGGCCCGATATTATGTTTGCCGTATGCGTATGTGCTCGTTATCAGTCTCAACCTAAGGAGTCTCACTTAGTAGCGGTAAAACGTATTTTTCGCTATCTAAGTTACACTTTAGATTTTGGATTACTTTATCCAAAATCTAGCACGTATGAGTTAATCTCATATAGTGATGCCGATTATGCGGGATGCAAATCCGACAGGAAAAGTACTAGTGGCACTTGCCATTTTATAGGAAATTCCCTTGTCTCTTGGTTTTCCAAGAAGCAAAATTCCGTATCACTTTCAACCACCGAGGCGGAATACATTGCCGCCGGTGCCGTGTGTGCTCAAGTTCTTTGGATGAGACACACACTTAAAGACTTTGGTATAAATTGTGATACTTGCCCTATCATGGTGGACAACCAAAGTGCAATATGTCTTTCCAAGAACCCGGTACACCATTCCCGTTCGAAACACATAGATGTCCGACACCACTTTTTAGATGATCATGTTGCTAAAAAGGACATCATTTTAGTGTACGTTGAAACCCAAAAGCAAATCGCCGATATTTTCACGAAACCCCTAAAGGAGGACTCCTTTGTGCGGTTGCGTCGAGAATTGGGGATTATGGGTGAATCCGAGATATAGGATTCATGTTTCATTCAATAATCTTGCATGCTATTATATTTCGTAATATTTCATTCATGCTAGACTTATTGGATTTTTCGGGATTTTATGTGATATTTTGAATTTTTGCTCGAATTCATGTTTGAATGTCGTATTTGAGATTTCGATGTTTAATGGGGTAGTTTAGATGATTTTTGAGAGGATTGCGATGTATTGTCCAAGTATTTTGAGGAGAGAACTTCATTATCAATTTTTGGACTCATCTAGTCGGTCTCAGTTCATCAACCAACCGACTAGATTCACATCTAGTCGGTCAGCTAATGAACTCAGACCGACTAGCTCTATCCCTCAACTCTTGAACTCCTTTAGTCGGTATCAGTTCAATCACCAACCGACTAGATCCGTATCTAGTCGGTTAGTAAAAGAACTCAGACAACCTAACTCATGCTATTTTGAGTTTCCTCTCCAGCTTAACTCTTTAGTCGGTTCATGTTCAGTGACCGACCGACTAGATTGAGATCTAGTCGGTCAGTAAATGAACACAGACCGACTAATTCTTGTCAGTTAACTTGGGTTCAGCCACTGTTTGCAACTAGTCGGTTCAAGCTCATTGACCGACCGACTAGATCGTGATCTAGTCGGTCAGTGCTTGAACTGTGACCGACTAGTTGTGCCAGGGACTGTTTGGTCTTTTGAGCTCTCGACCGACTTAATCTCGATCTAACCGGTTCTTTTTCATTTTAGTCGGTTGTTTTGTGTTCTCCAGCTCGAAAACCCCCGTTCCTCCCTCGTGACCCTTCGTCTTCCGGCCATTTTTCGACCATTCCCGCCGTCGCCGACCGTCGATCTTCCACCTAGGGTAACCCCTCTCCCTCCCTCTTCTGTCTAGGGTTCGGCTTTCAATTCCTAGGGTTAGGGTTAGTTCATTTTCTGTTAGGGCTTCTTTTAGGGTTTCGGATTTCCTAGGGTTGTGCTAGGGTTTCTTCTCTTTGATCTCTCTTGCATCGTGTCATGCCGCGATTATGGCTCGTACACATATCCCGATCACTCCCTCTAGCCCCTCGCCGTTGACCGTATAACCAACCCCTACGGATCCCGTTCAACCTTCTAGAACCCCTCCGAAACGCCGTGCCAAGACCACCCAACCCTCTTCGTCTTCGCCTCCTCTTAAGCGTAAGAGGACGGCGACTGCGAAACCCCGAGCCCGACCTCAGCCCAAGCCCAAGCCTGTCATTTTTCGTGCTCCCACTCCTCCCGGTGCTTCGGATTCCGACACCGAGTATATCCCCGAGACTGAGACTCCTAGGGAACCCACTCCTCCTACCCATCCTGAGTCTAGCTCCCGACCTCGTACGTCTACCCGTAAGCCTAAGGGAAAGGCTCCGATGCCGGTTGGCGGTGTCGATATCTTGTTGTGTCGCGACGACCCTATGTGTCTCGCGGCTTACAACCGTATCGAACATTGCCCGCTGCTTCTGGAGCATTTCGTCCAGTTTAGTGACTTCATAGGGCTAGCTGATCTTCTTTCGTCCTCGGGTCTTCTCGATTACCTTCGATATGACCCGAAGGCAAATCCTCACCCCTACCCTCGATTAGTCAAGCTATTCTATGCCAATAGGATCCGGGGTCAGTACGATGAGACCCACTCTGTTGAGACGACTGTTTTGGGGACTCCTATAGTCCTCACAGCAGAAATCTTAGGAGAGATTTTGGGTATCTCCTCGTCTGGCCTCCTCCCCTCGGACATTTCTGTTAATGATATTTCTTCCTTAGATTAGACCATCCTCTCTGAGATTTTCCATCAGATTCCTCCCGCCATGATTGGCGTACCCTCCAAGTCGTTCAAGCCAAATGCATGGGTCCTAAATTTGATTCTGAAGTCGTGCTTTCTTCCCAAGTACGGCTCCTCATCTCTTCCGTCCCAGCCTTTTCTGAAGCTGATTTATGCTATCTTCATGGGGAGCTCGATTAACTGGGCTCGCATTATACTCGATAAGATTGACTCTTTCGAGTGTATTCGCAAGACCACGAAATCGGCTCATATCCCATTTCCGTGCTTGTTGACCCTTGTTTTCCGTCACTTCCGTGTCCCCTTGCCTCGTGACGATGAGCGTCCACTTGGTCCTCCCCTGAATGCGACGGCCGTCAAGAAATCTCTTGCGGCGCTCCGTCACGTTCAGAGGACGACACCTTCAGCGTCTGCCTCTGCCTCTGCCTCAACTGCTCCCTCTGCCACCCTTGATGATGTCGTTCAGTTACTTCGTCGTCATGAGTCTCGTCTGGCTCGTACCGAGGAGGTAGTTTGCCGTATAGCTAGTCTGATGGGTATTCAGCTTCCTCCTCCTGTTTCTGAGGATGAGGAGATGGATGAGTTGGCTGAGGAGGACATTGAGGAGCTTTGTCGTGCTTCCACTCGTGCCCCCGAGGGCACTTCTGGTACTGCTGTTGCTGCTTCGTTTGCTGGTGCCCCCGAGAGCACACCTGTTGCCCCCGCTCCTGCGGTGGATACTCCGACTGGTGCTCCCGAGGCCACTACTGTTGCTGCTCCAGAGATTGCCACTTCTGCCGTCGCTCCTGCTGACATTCCAGACGTTCCTGCTGATCCAGTTTCCACCACTTCTCCTGCAGAGCCTGCTGCTGCTGCAGATCCTGCCGGTTCCTCTTGAGCTACTTTGAGGACTCTCCGATGCTACTTAGATGATACATCTACTGTGAGAGAGTTTGGTTAGGATAGAGTGGGGTTTTGGATTATTTTGATGTATTTTGATGTATTTTGATGATGTTGTATGTTTCGACATTCCGATATCTGTGATATGATGATGTATTTTGTGCTCCGATCGGTGGATCGATGTTTTGCATGTCAGTGATGTTCATTTTTGATGTACTCTGGTTCATATTATATATATATATATACATCGCCATTGACATTTCATTCTATTGTGCACAATTTATATTTTTATGTCTCTAATGATTGATTTCGTCACTCGACGATATTAACTTGGTTTAATAGAAATTTCTTCTATGGAAACATAGAATTGTTTTCCATGCACTAAATTAACCAAGAATGTTGATATTGGAGAGTATATTCCATAACTCAATCCGTAAAAATGATTTGAGTTTTGATGATTTCATTTTACGATTTTCGACTATGGTTTCATTGACACGCCTTGATTTTATTCGTATTCTTTTGGTGTCACTTGAACCGTCGTCGTATTCTACGACTCCCGTGCTTTTTATTTGAGGCCATTGTTGTTGTCGTTGTTATCCTCCCGCTCTTTTTGCTTATGCCAAAGGGGGAGAGATATAATAATAACGATGTGCTAAATGAAAATTTAATGCATTTTTCCAAGAATCTAACTTGATATGTTAGATTCAGGGGGAGTTAAGATATATAAATGGATTTTCAAATCCGATATTTCAATAACCTTCATTTGGTATTCGATATTTCAATAATCGATTCTAATTTTATATACTTCACTCGTCTGCTTGATGCGTATTATTATTGTTTAAATTGGAATTAACCTGTCATCAATGCAGGGGGAGTAAGTAAATTTCATTTGAATTATTATTTTTGATTATTATTTATGTTGGTTTGTCATCACCAAAAAGGGGGAGAATGTTGGATATTGGACTCCCCGGATTTGGTTTTGGATGATGAACAAACATAAATATAACGTGAACTAACACTTTGTGAGCGCAGTTATGGAGATCATCGCCAAATTCAGATGAATATCAATTACGACGTCTCAAGACTTCTCAAAGCACGTGATCGTATGCCTAAAGCTTCGTTGAAGCTTATGGACCATTTTAGAAGTCATGAAGATTCGATTGAAGCTATTGAAGACGGTATCGTCAAGTTTTATTTATAGTCTTTAAGCTTCTGTCGTAGAATGTTAAGCCTTGAGTAGGTCTTACGGTTTAAATCTTCATAACGCTCATATCTTAGCTCTAGGATCTTAGTAGAAGTCCATACAATCCTTCCCGAAGCTTCGCGTTTCGATTCCCGACTTCTTGTGCATGTTAGTTGGTTCAAGAAGAAGAACTGACCGACTAGATGATGATCTAGTCGGTCGGCAAAGCTTCTTGGACAGACTAGTTTCTGTCAGTTAATTCTAAGCTCTTTACTGTTTACAGTTAGTCGGTCTAAGTTGACTCACCGACCGACTAGTTTATGAACTAATCGGTCAGTGATGCTTCTGTGACCGACTAGTTGAGCTTTCCCTATACATGCACATTTGAGCCTAAGCTACTATTTATCATTAGTCGGTCTGTGTTCTTTGATCGACCGACTAGTTGATGAACTAGTCGGTCAACTTTCCTTCTTGGACCGACTAGTTTACTTTTACTGTACATGCCAATTTTTCACCTAACTTACTGTTTATCGTTAGTCGGTCTATGCTCATTTGGCGACCGACTAGTTGGTGAATTAGTCGGTCAACATTTGTTCTTGGACCGACTAAGTCTATTTATGCTCAGACTTCAGTTTTATCTGTTAGTCGGTCTCAGTTGAGTAACCGACCGACTAGTTGTGAAACTAGTCGGTCAGCTACTCTTCTTGGACCGACTAGTTCCTTTAGTCTGTGTTTTGATCTTTTCTCTGTTCACTCATTAGTCGGTATACGTTAATTGACCGACCGACTAGTTGATGAACTAGTCGGTCGGTGGTTGTTCTTTGACCGACTAGTTGGGTTCAGAAAAGAGCCGTTGGAGCTTTAATTGAAACGTTTTTTTCTCTCTCTCTCTCTCCTATATCCTATAAATATTTGTTGGGATGCATTCATTGCAGTCAAGGCTGATATTATTGCAAGTTTAGAGATCAAGAGAAATCATTCCAAGCTCATTCAAAGCTCATTCATTCCATTCAATAATCTCTCCTCACTCTTACTTCCAAAGAGAGATTCATTGAGTGTGAAGCCTTCCAAGCCAAGTGCTTGATTCTCAGTCACCAACTTCCCCATAGCTCTCCATCACTGATCTACATCTTGGAGCTAGGGTTTGGTGCCACTTCTTCTTCTTCAAAATCATCTTTGCCCTAATTCGTAAGCATTACTCAAGGCATAGGTATTTTGTCGGTAAGAATTTTCGTATTTCATTTCAATTTCATATTGTAAGTTTCACTCTCGGTTGTGAGAGTGTGGTTGTGATCCCGGGTTGTGGGAGTCACAAATTACTTTGTGTATGATTTGACTTGTGGAGGTTTTTCACAAGTATTTCATAGTGGAAATCTTGAGTTAGGGTTTCTAACTCAAGTATCCAGAGTGGATCCGGGTGGTTGGGACGTAGGATCACCGGGAACAAGTCGTGGAGACTTGGGTGGATCCGAACCCAGTAATATCTCTTGTTAGCATTGTTAATTTTGTTGTTGTCTTCAATTTAAGCTTCCGCAAATTGATTTGGTAGTTGTTTGCACTATAATTAGGAATTATACTCCTCGTTATTTTTAAAGTACTATTCACCCCCCTCTAGTACTTGTGCAGTAGCTTGTAGGGCATTACATAACATGCAGTGTGCATCGATTCTACCAAAAATTGTAGTCCAAGATGACTATCATGGAGTATGGTACGAGCACACTCAATAAGATTCCTATTCTTTCTTTCTACAACACCATTTTGTGTTGGGGCACGAGGAAAAGAAAAATTGTGAGTTATCCCGGTGTCATCACAAAACTTTGTAAAAGATTCATTCTCAAATTCTCCTCCATGATCACTACAAATAGTAATAATGTTAGATCCTAAGAAGTTTTGAATCTTCTTTGCAAATATGATAAACTCTTCAAAGGTTTCATTCTTATTAGTTAAAAATGAAACCCAAGTAAATCTAGAGAAGTCGTCAACGACAACTAATCCATAATGAGCATTGCCTAAAG